>MU193856.1:1163-21718 GCA_016904865.1 Pissodes strobi | reverse complement strand
TTAAGTTAGACCCTTTTTAAATGTTTAATAACTTTTTTATTTCTCGACCGATATTGATGATTTTCGGATATGACATTCCGGCAACAATTCTTAACAAGACGGTAATTTGATATTTGAGATGGTACCACGTGGACCAGAAACATTTTGGTTCTAGTAAATTGGTGTCTTTGAATTCGTTGCAAAAAGTAACGAATTAAGATAACTTTTTCAAAAACACCTAATATTGTGAAGAGACATTCGGAAAGAAGCATTCTTTTCAAAAAATTGAAGATATCTTTTTCAGCTTTCTTATATCGAATTTATTTCAAACTCGTACCAGTAACAAATTTAATTGTGATAATATGAGACAACAGCAGTAAATTTCACAAAAAGTTTTTATGGATATGTCCTCCGTCGTTATTGACAACGTCTTGAATCCTTCTGCGCCACTGCCCGATAGAGTTGGTAATTATTTGTTGTGGAAATTCTTCCCAACATTCCAAAATTCTAATTTTCAGTTGCTATTTGGTTTCAATTATTCTGTTAAAATACACCATATGTTCTAGCACTCCCCAGATACTGTAGTCTATAGGATTCAGATCTGGACTGTTCGGCGGCCACTTTTCTGGCTCAATGAAATCAGGGCAATTTTCTAACAAATATCTTATGGTAGAATTTGAGGTATGTGCCGGAGCCCCATCCTGCTGAAAGGTATAATCGAGTGTGACGTCTTCGATATCCGGCAACATATGCCCTAAAATATCTCGTTGGTAAACTTCGGAGTTAATGTTGCCATTAACAAAATATAGCCGTGTTTTCCCACAAATGGAAACGCCAAGAGATACCATTACTGATGTCGTAAAATGTTCTCGTGGTACGAGAAGATTTTCCAGCGGGATATCTCGCTTTCTTTCAACATTAGCGTATACCCTATTATTTTGTGAGTTTTTCGGCTGTCTTACGGTGAATACTTTTTCATCCGTGAACCATATTTTCTTAATTTGATCTCTTGTGCGAAATCTTCTTAAAAACTGCTGGCATCTCTCCAATCGTTTTTGTTTAACATTCGGAGTTATTTTTTGGCAATATATCTTCTTAAAAACTTTTAAATTCAAGTCATGCTTAAGAATGCGCCTTAAAGATGTTCTTCTTATTCTTGTTGCTTTACTTAATTTCCTACAACTTATTACTTGTCCAGGTCTTAAACGTTCTATATTTTCTCTGACTTGTTGAATATTGATTTCCGATCTTGCTGTCCGTTTTCTTCCGCGACCAGGTTTAATTTGTATAGACCCATTGGTTTCCGCTAAATGCCTTAAAAAATAATTTACAGTGCTTAAGGCCCAATTTTTTTCTGGAAATTCTGTAAGTAATTTCTTGCGCCATAGTTACGCGATTCTCTCAGATGTTTAATTAAAATTTTGTCTTCTAAACTTAGAATTACCATTTTGGATAAGTAAGTTTAAAAACTGTCAGAAATGAAAGTTGTCGTTGACATTACGATTCTACACGTACTTGACATACCTGTTCTATTTAATTGCAAAAAATGGATTTTGTTAGGAAAAAAGTGACTTCACAAAAAATTGATACAAGAAAGCTGAAAGAGATATCTTCAATTTTTTGAAAAGAATGCTTCTTTCCGAATGTCTCTTAACAATATTAGGTGTTTTTGAAAAAGTTTTCTTAATTCGTTACTTTTTGCAACGCGCTCAAAGACACCAATTCACTAAAACCAAAATGTTTCTGGTCCACTTGGTAGCATCTCAAATATCAAATTACCGCCTTGTTAAGAATTGTTGCGGGAATGTCATATCCGAAAATCATCAATATCGGCCGAGAAATAAAAAAGTTATTAAACATTTAAAAAGGGTCTAACTTAATTTGGCCCACAGTGTATATATATACATATATCCTGTGGGACAAATTAAAGTTCCACACTTTTTCATCGCTAATAACTTTTTATGTATTGCACCGATTTGATTTATTTTTGGAGGGTTAGTAGGCTGCTATGTTCTTGTGAGGCCGTTCAGTTTTGATCAAAAAGTTTTAGACAGGACCGGACTTACGTGTCTTTTTCTAAAATGCTGCATTTAATGTCGTTGCAAAAGAAATCTATTTTACTAAAATTTAAGCTGATACGTTTTTTCGATAGCTAAACTACCGGAAATACACATGCTAAAGCGAAAATAAAACAAATGCAACAACGTTTAAAAATTCTTTGATTTTTAAAAAATGTAATGAAAGTAAGGAATTAGAAGCAACTAGGAATTAATACAACTAACATTGGAAATAAAAAAATACAAAAAATGCCTGTAAATATGTGCGCCCCGATTATCGACAACTGCTTGCAGCCTTCGGCGAAATTGTCCAATTGCACTTGTAACTACTTCTCGTGAAAGATCTGTTCAACATTTCTCAATCCGATCTTTTAGTTGTTGAATTGTTTCAAAGGTGTGGATGTAATATACCATAACAGTCCCCATACACAATAGTCAACCGGATTTAGATCTGGACTGTTTGGAAGCCAACTGTTGGGTTCAATAAAAACGGGACATTGTTATGGCAGAAACCTTACTGTTTCCCGAGATGTATGAGCAGGCGCTCCATCCTGCTGGAAATCACAAATTTCTTCAATAGCTGGCAACATATTCGACAGGATATTGCTTTGATAAATCTCAGAGTGTATATGGTTATACACAAAAATAATTGAAGTTTTTCCTAGAGCTGATACGGCAACGGAGACCAAAATAGAAGAGGAGAAATGTTGGCGAGGAATCAAAAGGCTTTCCAAGGAAATATTTCTTTTCTTTTCTGAAGTATTTTAAACCCTAGTATTCTGTGTATTTTTAGGTTGTCGCAGGGAAAATACCTTTTCATCGCTGAACCATATTTTCCTGATCTTTTCTCGAGTTCTGAATCTACGAAGGAGTTGTTGAACTTGTTGACATCGTTCCAGCATTTTCCGTTTAACATCGGATACTAATTTTTGACAGTAAATTTTTTTATAAATTTTTAAGCCCAGATCTATTTTTAAAATTCTTCTTGTTGACGTTCTTTTGATTCCTGTTATTTTACTCACTCTTCTTGAACTAGTTGTCTGACCAGGTCCTAAATTTGCATAATACCTCTTACTCTATCAATATTTTCTTCTGTTCTTGCTGTTCTTTTTCTTCCACGTCCTTGCTTCATTTCCACTGAGCCATTGGTTTCTCTTAAATGCATGAGAAATTTTGAAATAGTTCTTACTTGCCAATTTTTTGCTGGAAACATACGTACTACTTTTCTAGCACCATAATTGAATGACTCCCTTAAAGATTTAATTAAAATCATATCTTCAGGAGTTAATAAAACCATAATGACACCTTACTTGTAAGTGCCTAATACGACAACAATATTTCGAATTTCAAAAATATTGGTTATTTGTCAACTGAGACATTGCTACTTGATTAATTGTCACGTTTAAAACAAGTCACTATTTCAAAATAAAGTTTGAAGTAAGGATTCTGCAGCAACAATGTCCCGATTTTATTGAACCCAACAGTTGGCCTCCAAATAGTCCAGACCTCAATCCGGTTGACTATTGTGTATGGGGACTGTTAGAAAACATGATATATTACAACCACACCTTTGAAACAATTCATCAACTAAAAGATCAAATTGAGGAATATTGGACAGAATTTTCACAAGAAGTAGTTACAGGCGCAATTGGACAATTTCGCCGAAGGCTGCAAGCAGTTGTCGATAATCGCGGCAGACATATTCACAGGCAATTTTTGTAATTTTTTTTCTTTCCAATGTTAGTTGTATTAATTCCTAGTTGCTTCTAATTCCTTTCTTTCATTACATTTTTTTAAAAATCAAAGAATTTTTAAACGTTGTTGCATTTTTTATTTCTGCTTTAACATGTGTATTTCTGGTAGTTTAGCTATCGAAAAAACGTATCAGCTTAAATTTGAGTAAAACAGATTTCTTTTGCAACGACATTAAATGCATCATTTTAGAAAAAGACACGTAAGTCCGGTCCTGTCTAAAACTTTTTGATCAAAACTGGACGGCCTCGCAAGAACATAGCAGTCTACTAACCCTCCAAAAATAAATCAAATCGGTGCCATAAATAAAAAGTTAATAGCGATGAAAAAGTGTGGAACTTTAATTTGGCCATATATATATATATATATATATATATATAATAAGTATAACTAAAAAATTGGAAATTTTGTTTTTCAAGTCCTCAGGGGCCCGGCTAATTATTTTATTTTTACAATAATTTTTTACCTAGTTCATAAGCAACCCAAGGAAAAGTTGTTTTCCGCATTAGCCACAATTCAATATCGAAAAAAAAATTTTTGGTATTTTCGCCCCACCCTACTGTAAAGGGTGGCTAGAATTCGAGTCTAATATCGGTTAAATTAGGGCGAAATTGCGCATTTATTGCCTAATAATATGCCGTTTAGAAAGTTCTAAAATTCCTAGTATTTCCGGAGATATCCGGAAAAAATCGAAATTTTGAAAAATCGTTTTATTTTTTCCTGGGCTTATTTAAAAACGGATTTCAAACTAAATTGCACTTTTGCATTGCCACTTTTTCCACTCTATCCAATGGTGGTATTGCATTTGGAATACGACATTTCGTCTTCAAAATGTCATCAGCAAATTTCTTTTATTAAATACGATTTTTTTATCGTTTTTTATGATATTGGCGTTATTAATATGAACATATATTTTTAATTTTTTTATTTCTTTTTTTTTATTATTTTTTTTTAATTATTTATTTTGCTTTGGCGTAATTTTTAATAGTTTTGGTTAATTAAATTAAATCAAAGTTCGTATTTAAAAAAAATTTTGAAGACGAACTTTTTTTCAAATACGACCTTTAATTAAATTTAGTTAACTTAAACGCTAAAATTATGCCAAAGCAAAATAATTTAAAAAGGAATAAAAAAATAACAAAAAATAAAACAAAAAAAAAATACTCTAATTTATTAATAACGCCAGTATCTGAAAAACGATAAAAAAGTTAAGTTTGTGTTTAAAAAAAGAACATTGACGATGACCCCTTGAAGACGAAACGTCGCATTCAAACTGGATACCACCATTGGATAGAGCGCAAAAAATGAGACAATGCAAAAGTGCAATTCAATTTGAAATCCATTTTTAAATAAACCCAAGAAAAAAATAAAATGATTTTTCAAAATTTTTTTCCGGATATATCCGGAAATACTCGGAATTTTAAAACTTTCTATAAGGCATATTGTTACGCACCTAAATGCCTAATTTTGCCCTGTATCTCTTACGGTTTTCGAGATCCCCAAAGTCGAGCGACCCTGTACAGTACTTACGAGTAAAGATGATAGAGTTGTGGTTTTCGCAATACTGTGCTACTTTTTTGTGAAAAGAACGATGGTATAAACAAAATTTTCATAGCCAACCTCGTTTCTGATATGCAGGGCGAAATTAAAAATATTGCATTTTGGGACCCCCCTCGTATCTCCGTTATCCTTTAACATAACGCAAAGCTAAAAACTTGCTCTTAAACAGTTTTTTACGTAGAATCCAGTGGCGTAGTCAGTACACAGCAAAACTACTATCACTGAATGCTACGTAAAAAACTGCATAAGAGTAAGTTTTTAGCATTGCGATATGTTAAAGGATAACGGAGATACGAGGGGGGTTCCAAAATACATTATTTTCAATTTCGCTCTGTATCTCAGAAATTTAGATGGCTATGAAAATTTTGTTTATACCATCGTTCTTTTCACAAAAAGTAGCATAGTATTGCGAAAATTGCAACTCTCTAAATTAATAATTAAATATTTACTGAAGAAGGTCGGTAATAAGTCCAAAACCGTGAACCAAATCCAAACTAACCCATCTAATTATATATAGTTAAACTCAGTTTTTATGCTTTATCTAGAAATGACATAATATACAGAGAGTTACATTTTAAAAAAATCAAGAAAATTAACAATGCACGAAGTTTGACAAAACAGCATCATTTCCTATGAGAAAAAAAATGGGCAGTAAAAAATTAATAAAACGTATACTGGTCCTTTTTTCGGCATAAGCAGAATTTCTGAATATTTTTGATTACCTTAGATATGTCAAATTAAAAATAGGTCTAATTCTAAGGAGAAACACCAATACATCCAAAACGTTACGTCACAGACCCATATTATTATACATAATTGAATTCGTCTTTAAAAGTACTCTTTAAATAAATATATAATAATATATAAGGTATCCCGTTTAAGTTAAGAAAGTTGATGCGAGTCCAAAGGCAATAGAGTACCCTGTAACGTTGTTCTCACCTTGTATATTTTATGAGATACCCAAGGTAGTGTCCCAAGATAAACGGGGACAAGCTCAAAGTATAATTAAAACAAAATTAAGCTTGACAACAAAATTATAATATGCGTTAATACTGTTCAAGAATCTATCTCCCTCTCTTCCATTTTTCAATGAGTAAAATATGCTATGAGGTTGTTATTATGTTTGGGTTATATTTATCATCTTATGTTCATTTGCACAGTTATGACAATGTATTATTTTTGTGTTTTTTTCTTAATTATGTATATATTTATCTTTAAGTGGACATTTGTGCCTTTCTACTACTTCAAAATGCTTGAAACCATTTTCCAGTTATCGCAAATGCTCAATTGTATTGTCTATAAAGGCGTAGAATGAAGGGGATTGTCGGCAATTTTCAACCCTATTTAAACTATAATTAAGCCAATAATTATTATAGAAGTAAACTTACCTTTGTTAAATAAGTATGTAATAGAGAAACATTATCGGTTTTCGTAGGTTCTGGGCTAACTGGAGTAGATAAAACACATCTAGTCATTTTTTCCTGATTTTTTAGAGCCATCGTAGCAAATGAATGAAATCCATCTATTTTTAGAACGCAGTCTTCACAAATCATTTTTGGCAACTTATCGTCTAAACTAATCTGTAATATAATAAAAACATGTCGGCATATCCACTGACAGTGACAAAATAAAAATGGGCCTTACTGAGACAGAGAGATATTTCCTAATTTTTGCGTGTAAAATGGATCGTTTCGCTTCTTCACCAAACAGAAACACACCACACTTAACTTCAATTGAGCAAATTCGGCACCATTTTTCAATATCCATTTTTCTTTATTACTACATTGAATCAAAATCTGTTCGATCTGCTAATAAAAGTTGCAGTTACATTTGGATTCTAATTAGATATACAGAACATAAAAAAGAACTATACCGTCCTTTAATAGAGATCATTGCGCACACACTCAATAGGTACAATTCATGAAAATTCTGTGTGCTTTTAAAAAACGTAAATCATTCAACAATACGCCTTTTTCTGAATTAAGAATTTGTCCCTTATCTAATATATTTACAAATATTGCTACCTACGCTTTGAGAAATGGATAATTTGGGAATCATTTTGTGGCACTCTTTTAAATCGGTAGGTTTTTAATAACAGTCTAATAAATTTGCGATTGACAGACGTCAAAAAACACGTGTATGTTCTTCGCGCCATTGTGAAGTTTCGAGCGCGGACGCAGAAAACTCGCGTAATTTTGAAGGGATTCAGCGATTGCCTTTTAAAATCAATATGACCGGCCTAGCCGACGAACAAAACTAGGGGTTGTGTCCGTGACGCAAGAGCCCTATTATGGTCTATTTTCACTAATCAATACGGGCATAGACGACTAACTGCGCCCCTTTGCTTCTGGGGTCCTGGTAAAACGTAGGCGCGGATGCGCCTGCTTTTTCTTCCATGTGGGTGTTTGAGATGAGATGAGAGTCACAGAACAGCTTACGCCTCAAAAATATCTCCAAGTACTTGCGATTGAGAAATCCTTACATAACATATAACGGATGTTTCAGAAAAAAGTCAAGAACTTTACAGAAACTGTGAGATGTATCTGACAAACTGTGTCAAAAATGTTCTTAAAATGCTTAGAATTAGAACATTCAATTCATACATGTTCAAACAGATTAGCAGGCATATTTAGTTAAAATAAGTTTATTTCTCGTTTAGAACCCACATTTTAAAACCAATGCTTTAAATTTAAACCTAAGTCATTTCTAAACTATAGCTTCAACGTATTGGCTCTCTCTTGCCATGTAATAAAAGAGGAGGCATACTCCTTACGGATTTTTATTGCCGACTAAAGTTTCCAAAATTTCAAATTTTTTGGGGAACGCAAGAGAAACATTTATCATTGGCAGAGATGGTTATTAATTTTTATCTCGGAAACCATCAAAAGAAAGCCCTGGTTCGACAGAAGATGCGACAGAGCTGTTGGTAGGAAACAGCAAGCCTACAAGTACTGGCAGCAAAATCAGACCGCTGAAAATCACAATTATTTTATCGAAGCGAGAAACGAGTGCAAGCGTGTGATCGACGAAACTAAGGACAAACATAATCAAAGGATCAGGAATAAACTTTTGCAAAGCCCTAGTGGCTCCTGGAACTTCTGGTCGGTAGCAAAGGCAGTAAGTAATAACTTTCACCACGGCGACTACAGCCAAAGAAAAAACAAACATGCTTGCCAAAATGTTTTCATCACACTCTACTTTAAACGTCCCCCAAGGCAAGGCTCTTGCAATTAATCAAAACATGGAGAAAGTTCAAACTTGGGACGACAGAAATCTGATACAGTTCAATGCAGCAAAGACCCAAGCAACCACGTTTACCAAGATGAGCAATACGGCGGACGCTGGCATCATTATGGCAGGATCGACTATTCCTTCATCCTCGTGAATTGGACTACTGGGTGTCAACAGCAATATGTCCTGGCATGACCACGTTGCAAACATCGCAAAATCAGCCTCCCAGAAGCTTGGTGCGCTATTTCGCAACAAAAACTATACACCGCAGCGCTCTTGCTCTACAAAGCGCAAATAAGACCGTGCTTAGAATATTGCTCACACATCTGGGGTGCCGCACCCAAGCACACCCTAAAGTTGCTGAATTCCATTCAGAAGAAGGCTGTGCGTCTCGTCGGCGACCCGGAATCTGGATAGTCTGGAACACCGCAGACGTGTGGCCGAGATGTCCCTGTTTTAGAGATACTTTCACGGCAGATGTTCCCAGGATTTGACCCGCCTCATCCCGCCCCTGGCAGCGCCTGTCAGACAGTCACGACAGACGGCAGAGCGCACCAGTTCGTCGTACAAGTGGAAACACCTATAACATCGCTTTACAAGAACTCCTTTGTCTGGCGCACTGCATCACTGAGGAACTCATTCCCTGAACATCTGTTTGCCCTTAATTACAATCAAAGTATATGTAAACTAGTAGCTCCACTCCCCCAAATATTTTCTGCCAGCCGCCGAAAATCCGCAGATTGTTGGCAGCATGTGGAGCGTTTTAGTTTAATCAGTCGCTCGTATGTAGGCAGAGTGTTCAGAACAGAATCGGATTTGTAAAAATCCTTAAATTTTATTTCTATTTTAATCTTTTATTCGCACTTCGGTGGAAATGTATACGAAGCAATGAAAAATACAAAGGCAAATACGAAAAATCTATAGTCGGATTAGTGAATAGATATGTTAATAAAATTAGGTGAAGGAGGCGACAAGACCGAAAAAATCGTCTAGGTGTCAGATTTTTTTTTATAAGTACATATTATATAACGATAATGGAATGCTTTGTAAATATTAAATATATTTTGGCACTCTGAAACTAACCCAAAGTTGATTCGACGACAAACTCAAACTAAACAAATCTATTAAAATTGATTATAACGTATCGAAACCGGTTCAAATAACTAAAATAAGTTGAGACTAAGTGAAACTAGCCGAAAGTTGTTTGGACGACTAACCCAAACTAATCCAAAGTTGATTCGACGACTAACACAAACTAACTAAATTTATTAAAATTGATTACAAGGTATCGGAACCGGTTCAAATGACTAAAATAAGTTGAGACTAAATGAAACTAGACGAAAGTTGTTTGGATGACTAACCCAAATTAACCAAATCCATTAAAATTGATTATAACGTATCAGAACCGATTCAAATGATTAAAATAAGTTGAGACAGTGAAATTAATCAAAAGTTGAATCGACGATTAACCCAAACTAACCAAATCTATTGAAATTGATTATAACATATCGGAACCGCTTTAAATGACTAAAATAAGTTGAGAATAAGTGAAAGTAAGCGAAAGTTGAATCGACGACTAACCCAAACTAACCACATCTATCAGAATTGATAATGACGTCGGTATTGTAACCGTTTCAAATGGCTAAAATAAGTTGAGAATGAGTGAAACTAACCGAAAGTTAATTGAACACTAACCCAAACTAACCAAATCTATTGAAATTGATTATAACGTATCGGAACTGCTTCAAATGGCTAAAATAAGTTGAGAATAAGTGAAGCTAACCGAAAGTTGATTGAACTACTAACCCAAACTAACTATATCTATTAAAATTGAATATAACGTGACGAAACCGGTTCAAATGATTAAAATAAGTTGAGACTATGTGAAACTAGCCGAAAGTTCAATCGACGACTAACCCAAACTAACCAAATGCAATAAAATCATTATAAGGTATCGGAACCGCTTTATATGACTAGCATAAGTTGAGAATAACTGACACCAACCGACAGTTGAATCGACGACTAACCCAAACTATCCAAATCTATTAAAATTGTTTATAACGTATCGGAACCGGTTCAAATATCTAAAATAAGTTAAGGCTAAGAGAAACTAACCGAAAGTTGATTTGGTGACTAACCTAACTAATAACATCTATTAAAATTGATTATAACGTCTTAGAACCGGTTCAAATCATTTGAAATATGTTGAGACTAAGTGAAACTAACCGAAAGTTGAATCGACGATTAACCCGAACTAACCAACCTAATCCGGTTAGTCGTTCAATCAACTTTTGGTTAGTTTCACTTAGTTTCAAACTATTTTAGTCATTAGAACCGGTTCAGATACTTTATAATCAATTTTAGTAGATTTGGTTACTTTGGTCTAGTCGTCGATTCAACTTTCGGATAGTTTCACTTTTTCTCAACTTATTTCAATCATTTAAAGCGGTTCCAATATGTTATAATCATTATTAATAGATTTGGTTAGTTTGGGTTAGTCGTCGATCCAACTTCCGGTTAGTTTCACTTATTCTCAAGTTATTTTAGTCATTTAATGCTGTTCCCATACATTATAATCAATTTTAATAGATTTGGTTACTTTAGGTTAGTCCTCGATTCAACTTTCGGTTTGTTTCACTTAGTCTTAACTATTTCAATCAGTTGAACCGATTCCGATGCGTTATAATCAATTTTAATAGATTTGGTTAGTTTGGGTTAGTTGTCGATTCAACTGTCGTTTAGTTTCACTTATTCCCAACTTATTTTAGTCATTTAATGCGGTTCCGATACGTTATAAATAATTTTAATAGATTTGGTTAGTTTGAATTAGTCCTCCAATCTATTTTCGGTTAGTTTCAGTTAGTATCAACTTATTTTAGTAATTTGAACCCGTTACGATACGTTATAATCAATTTTAATAGATTTTGTTAGTTTTGGTTAATCATCGAATCAAGTTTCGGTTAGCTTCACTTAGTTTTAACTTATACCTTAGTCATTTGAACCGGTTCCAACACGTTATAATCAGTTTTAATAGATTTGGTTAGTTTGGGCTAGTGGTCGAACCAACTTTCCGTTAGTTCACTTATTAGTCATTTAAAGCGGTTCCGATACATTATAATCAATCTTAATAGATTTGATTAGTTTAAGTTAGTTTTCCAATAAACTTTCGGTTAGTTTCACTTAGTCTTAAATTCTTTTCGTCATCCGATACGTTATAATCAATTTTGATAGATTTGGTTAATTTGGGTTAGTAGTTCAATCAACTCTCGGTTAGCTAAACTTATTCTCAACTTATTTTAGTCATTTCAAGCTTTTCAGAATACATTAAAATCAATTTTAATAGATTTGGTTAGTTTGGGTTATTCGTCAACAACTTTGGATTAGTTTCATTTAGTCTCAACTTATTTTAATTATTTGAATCTGTTCCGATACGTTATAATCAATTTGAATAGATTTGGTTAGTTTGGGTTAGTCCTCCAATCAACTTTCGGTTAGTTTCAGTTAGTATCAACTTATTTTAGTAATTTGAACCCGTTACGATACGTTATAATCAATTTTAATAGATTTTGTTAGTTTTGGTTAATCGTCAAATCAAGTTTTGGTTAGTTTCACTTAGTCTCAGCTTATTGTAGTCATTTGAACCGGTGCCGGTGCCGATACGGTACAATCAATTTTGATAGATTTGGTTAGTTTTGGTTAGTCGTCCAATCAACGATACAAAAATGCCGTAACGCGAGACGAAAGCATAAACCATGTCATAGCGTGACCTTGAAAAATTACTTTCATGAAACCAAAGAAGCGTAGTAAAAATGAGATTCCGAAGTATTATATTATTATATATTTTTAAATATATTTTAGGTAATCCACTATTATTGCTATCTTTGAAACGGTCAAAGCTACAAAGTTGATTAAATTTGAAAGTTGCCATTATTGATGCCTTTTCAAGATCGATTTGCAGTGTTGTTAAATTCTTGTTAGATTCTGAGATAGCAACAGTGGTATCACCTAAAAATTACACCCCGTATAGCAAATTTTTTTTCAATTTCCTTCTATGAAAATATTTTTACAACTTGGCTCAGTTTCACTTGATTTTTCACCCGGGCCGGCATTCAGTAGGTCTTTCGGTATGAGTCCATACAATCTCCTGAATACATCTCTGACTAGAGAAAGCCACGTGATTCAATCGGACACTTACGCAGCGCATCGGTCATCTCCAGTTGTCACTTGATATAAAGGAATGTGACTGAATTACATCAAAGGATTTACCGCTGAGTGAACTTACTAGTTTACATATACTTTGTTACAATCTACAACTATTCTAGTAGAGTGCCCAACGCAGTAAAGCCTTCTATAAATGATTTTTGTGGGCACCTCGGGGTTACAAGCTGAAATTTTCACAGAATGAAGGCTTTATTATATTAATTCAAAATCCGAAGGTAATAAAAAATCATAAAGGGCAAAAGGGCTGGATACCCAAAATTCGAGATTATTATATGAACGTGTAGGATATTAAATTATGAATGTTTTCATATAAAATTCGTCTACATTTTTGTACGAATTATATTTTTTATCATTGCTTGAAATATGCAGATTACATTGGCCCTTACGGCAAAATAAATAAAAAAAAATTAAATATCTCCCTTCGAACCTGGGCAAAATCTGATTGAAATATACTCATTTTTGTATTCACGTCGCTTTATCTCCGAAATGAAGGCTCAAATCAAAAAATTTTTATTCTTGCAAGAAGTTTGCCTTAAGTATTTAGAATACATAGGTGCATGAATACATTTTTTTTTCTCAAATGAAAATGAAAAAATAGAATTAAATGTAAAAAAGTAATTTTCTTCTAGCCGCGACCGTCCGATCTCGCGCTTCCCGAGTACTCTCGTATCTCACTTTTCTTCATAGCTTCCTCTCTCTCGCGCCTATTGTACAATACACCATTACGGGTTAGAATACTAATAATAATAATAGGGCAAAAGAGCTTAGGGCGGCGGAGGCTGCGGGGGTATTCTACTATATCGGGGATCTTACCCTGAAGGGGTAGGTCTAGCTTTCTTCGATTAAAATGCAGTTTTTTTCAAATCACTAATTTATTTACTACTGCCTGAATAATAATAAATTACTCGCTCGGCTGCGGATATATTCTAATGCGTTAGGGGTGTTAACTATAGAGATATACAATTTATAATATCATAATATTGACTTACATCTCTCTTTCCCTAAAAGCAACCCTAGGATGATCCTCGCGTCACGTCCCTAACCCTCAACCGGTTTCGGCTCGAACCGGAGCGGAGACTCTCCTACTGAATGCCTTTGGCTGCCTCGGATTTCCGACTTGATCTCGGTCGACTTGGGCTGCCACTTATTCTCGACCCTCTATTTACACTTTCACTTAGAACCGTGAGTTAGACTTCCGCCAACTTTTCCTCGGACTCCCGACTTGAACTTTCGTCAACTCTCGATTTAAACTTTCGCCAACTTTCGACTTGGACTTTCACCAACTCTCGACTTGGACTTTCGCCAACTCTCTACTACTCGTAACGGCCGACAACACTCGAGTTGGGCTTTCGCCAACTCTCGACTAGCCGTAACGGCTGTCGCCGCTCGACTCTCTACTTACTCTCCACTATCTTTCATTTTTTAACTAGCCATTCATACTTAGACGTCATTCGTTCTCCCTGTTTCCCAAAAACAGCGATAACCTGTACATTTATCAATTTTCGCAACTATTGCACCGCCCACCTACAGGGGCCATTATTATTTTTGCCCAATATGTCAATCCGGGTTAATTACTATCGAACTTGAAAATGCTTTTTTGCTGACTTTTCCAAATAACGTTCAATGTCCCCGATTAAACTCCTTATGTCTACTTTTCTCATGTTTACTTTTAACATGAATACTTACATTATTATTTCTTGTTCTATTACGCACAAATAAAGGCAACTGACCTTTTATAGAAATTAATATTATTTTATTTAGGCCCAGATAATAATATACACTATTATTAATTGAATAAAGTCAATGAAGACATTTTCGATTATACTGAAATTTATTTTTCCTATATGCTACTAGGTAATAAAGAAGTAGAAAAAAAATCATATACTTAATGCAACTGCTTTAAAAAAATACTAGCTTTTATTCAGAATAGAAAAACTGAAAATTTTAAAAATCTTTATAATAACAAAATCTACTTTTCTTCAGTGTCTGTATCTTCTTCAGGAATAGACACAATGACTTCAATATTACCTTCGAGTATTTTTTTTTGCATGATCCTATGCAACCTATTTAATTTCTTCTACTTGTACAAACTTTGCTTTCATACACTCTAATAAAAAATTATTTAATTAAGTTTTATTATGTATCGATTTAATTTAATAATAAGTAATCTTTTTACATCCAAAACAGTGGAATTTATTTATCCACTCTGTTTTTAGTTAAAAAAAACAATTAACGAACTTTTTATCTGAACGAGCACTCTCATAAAACGAATTTCAAGTTCGCAACTATAGTGAGGGATTTACCAATATTTTTGATAAGAAAACAAATTGCGAACCAATTGACAACAAATTACTATCCTCTATAGTCACGAAGAAGCTGATACTAGGATTTTGTTGCATTATACTCTCTGCTAAACATTGTATGAATTATTTGACATGAATAGTGGACTCCAATGACACTGATGTACTTGTACTTCTGATACATATTAAAAATATATATTTCTAGAGAATTTGGGGTAAAATGTGCAAGAGGAAATTCGGTGCGATATGTGGGCGTTCATGACATCAACCTAGAAGAAAAACTTGCAAAAAAATTACCTGCATTTCATGCTCTAACGGGTTGTCATACAACCAGCCAGTTTTCAGGATTAAAAAAAATATAATGTTGGAAATGTATCTACATTATTCCGATTATTTAGACGGTATTGGGTCCAGGAATTTTCAGATGGCATGTTCAATAACATATAGAAATTTATTATAAAATTATTTTCAACAAATCCAAACATTTCGTCTATTAATATTTTCAGGACACTATTGGCCTCTTCATCGCTAATTGAAAAAACTAGCCCCAACAAAAAATAGTTTGAAATTTCGCAGTATGAGAGCATATTATCAAATTAAGGTGTGCTTCAGTTCTCTAGAACCAAATCCTCTATTACCTACCAGAGGTGACAGAATGCGGATGGAAATTTGAGGAGGCAGGTGATATCCAAACTATCCCCAATTTTAACAACACCTGCATTTCCTTTGGATGTAAAAGTAGTTATTGCATGTGGAAGTAATAAAATGTAAATTATTATCAGATTAAATAGGTACATAATAAAACTTAATCAAATAATTTTTTATTAGATTGTATGGAAGCAAGCTTGTAGACGTAGAAGAAATTAAATAGGTTGCATAGGATCATGCAAAAAAATTACTGGAAGGCAATATTGAAGTCATTATGTCTATTCCTGAAGAAGATACAGACACTGAAGATAAATAATATATTTTGATATTATAAAGATTTTTTTTACATTTTGAGTTATTCTATTCTGAATAAAAGCTAGTCCTTTTTTAATGGCAGTTGCATTAAGTAAATTATTATTTTTCTACTTCTTTATTACCTAGCAGCGTATAGGAAAAATAAATTTCAGTATAATCGAAAATGTCTTCATTGACTTTATTCAATTAATAATAGCTATTATTATTATTAGTATTTTAACCCGTAATGGTGTAAAAGCACATATCGTATTGTACAATAGGCGCGAGAGAGAGGAAGCTATGAAGAAAAGTGAGATACCAGAGTACTCGGGAAGCGCGAGATCGGACGGTCGCGGCTAGAAGAAAATTACTTTTTTACATTTAATTCTATTTTTCGATTACCATTTGAGAAAAAAAATGTATTCATGTACCTTTATATTTTAACTACTTAAGGCAAACTTTTTGCAAGAATAAAAATTTTTGATTTGAGCGTTCATTTCGGAGAGAATGCGAGGTGAATACAAAAATGAGTATATTTCAATCAGATTTTGCCCAGGTTCGAAGAGAGATATTTCAATTTTTTGATTTATTTTGCCGTAAGGGCCAATGTAATCTGCATATTTCAAGCAATGATAAAAAATATAATTTGTACAAAAATCTAGATGAATTTTATATGAAAACATTCATAATTTAATATCCTACACGTTCATATAATAATCTCGATTTTTAGGTATACTGCCCTTTTGCCCGTTATGATTTTTTATTACCTTCGGATTTTGAATTAATATAATAAAGCCTTCATTCTGTGAAAATTTCAGCTTGTAACCCCGAGGTGCCCACACAAGTAAAATAAGTTATAAGTAGCACTCTACTATTCGAGAACCGTGCCAATCAACATCGTCGTACACACACCGCTCGTCGAGCGCTATAGGATCTCCCTTTAGTGTGTGTGCTACTGCCATAAAAAAAAAGATAGCAGGATACGAAAACAAATCTAAGAACAAAAAGTTGTATTTTTAGTTGCTTAATCCATAAAAATATAACAATTTCAAGAAATTCAGTGGCTTATATTTTTATTAATTACATTCGTTCAGATGCCCCCTGAGACGCCACTGGAATTTTTCTATAAAATGTGCTAAAGAGAATTTGAAATGTATATGAAAAAAACTATTTTTAAAAAGTTTACCAACCTGTGCCTACTAACTCTGAAAAAAGCAATGCATATTTGGACCTATGCTCAAATGATTTTTAAAAAAATATTTTTTATAAAAAATTATCTCAAAACAGATTTTTCGGGTCGTTTTAGATATTAAAAAAAAATTAATATTTTTAATAATTTATTGTCTACTTATAGAGATTTATGTTCAAATACGGGATTAGGAAAAGAAAGTAAATTGGCCTTGGGACTTGTGAGGGTATACCTACTCGTACTTCGGCAACGTCATTTTCAGTAAAAAGGAGCTAATTAGCCTTGACTACATTGAAATTTATTAACTCCAGTGACGTCTCAAGCAGCATCTTAACGAATGTTATTAATAACAATATAATCCACTGACTTTTTTGAGATTTTTATGGATTAAGCAACTAAAAATATATTTTTTTTCTTTTTGATTTGTTTTCGTATCTCGGTTTGTTTCTGGAAAATATAAACTAAAAACCTTCTTGTTATATGTAATTTTACCATCTTTGGGGCCGATTTTCAATATAACCCCGTATAGCAGGAACTTTCGGCCAATGATAAAAAATACTTCTTTTGACGTTCTCAACAACATACCAAAATTTGGTAAGCTTTAGCCGGTAACCAAAATCCATAAGGATTGTGTCTTCTTCTTTAAAGGGTTGCTTTTAGTTCTTACTTAGTTAGAATGTTGTGAAACAAATAATATGAAACGCTATAGGCTATTATTTATTGATAATTTTGCCAAACTTGTAATTCTGAACAACGCCTAACAATTAGGTATTCTCATCTTCAGAAATAAGGGTTTTTTATTCTCCATCTAAATGTCCAAAATAATATTTTTTGATTTAATTTGAACGATATCGAAGAATTTTGAATACAAAATTTTTTTTATATAGAATGCTTTTTCAATAAATTGATATTTAAAAATTTTCTGGGACTCGCTATATTCTCTTTAGCTGTGATCAGAAATAATTAATCCCATAAAAGAATACACTAAAATGTTTATTAAAATAACATACACTGCACAAGTACATATATATGCAATATCAATATTATATTTTACAAATATGTACATAAACAAGATAATAAAACCTATATAATATTCAGTTCCAAATATTTAAAAAATATTTTCGGCAGTTAATATACAAATTCAGAATTATTATATTTTATATTTAAAACTAAATTGGCTTCAATATGTTACTGCAGGACTTCGCTTTAGATCTGAAAATTACAAAATTAACATTATTCATATTAAATAAAAACACAAATAAAATAAAAACGCAGCAAACAACAAATTAAAATAATGGACAGAGGACAACAATAATTTCTAGAAACTTTAAGAACTTTCTTAAAAACGAACGGATCTTCACGAGCCATGAAACTTCCAAAAGGTTGCTGTATTATCTTTGAAAAATGGCTGTTTAAAGTAATTTTAAGTTATTAGGTGATGTTATACGGGGTGCTTCAAAGAACGTTTAAAATTTTTAAAAAAAGTAGAATGGGCGCGTTTTACGTAGAATTACGAAACTTAATTTTCAATTCCATTTTTAGCTAAAACAAGTCTTCTGCTCAAAAACCCTTAATAGGGAAACGTTGTTATCTCTTTTTATTAAAGAGACAGAAACAATTTCGTAAAACTGTATATTTTTAATGTTACACGTAACTCATCAGCATCAGTGGTAGTTCAATTGTGATAAAATCAAATACAGTCAATAAGTGTATTCAAAAACAAAACAAATTGTATTGTATTTTTATGATTTATGCGACCGTACGTTTACTTCTCTATTTGTTTATGCAAATCTTTAAGAAACGTTTAAATGTCTATATTATGTACAGGGTAAAGTAAAAGATACAAATGAAAAATAAGAGAGAGAGCGTTTTTTTATGTTTTAATCAAAAACAATACAAACTTATACAAAACTAAAAACACCGTTATGCCATTAAAAGATACTCAATAGGTCGTGTGCCCACCACGATTATTAATGATGGCTTTACACCTTCCTTGCATACTTTATATCAAATGATCTAAGTCTGCTCGTAGTACCCATCAAGCTTCCCGTACATACAGCGACGAAGAGTTAGTGTACGAATATGGAGAACTCCAGGTAATGAAACACGATTAAATAATGTACAGGAGGTTCATTCATACAGAGGCGGAACTGTTATGGTTTGGGGTGGGATCAGTATAGGAGGAAGAACCGACCTAATTCGGCTAGACAACTTTGTTTACGCCAATCGCTATGTAGAAGAAAAACTCCAACCAGTTGTCATTCCATATGCAGTTACCCTTGGGGACAACTTTGAGCACGATAATGCGAAGCCGCACATCGCAAGAATGGTAAGAACATTTTTAGAAGATAATGCTATTGGTATTGCCATGACCCGCTTAGTCCCCGGATTTAAAACCGATAGAACATGCATGATATGAACATGAACACCATATGCTCCAAAGAAGAGTTCTAAGGGAAGAAAGTCACTTAGAAAACCGCGACCAACTGTTCGCTGCCTTACAGGAAGCTTGGTGAGCAATACCAGAAGCATACTTAGAGCATTTGATACAAAGTATGCAAAGAAGATGTAGAGCCGTCATTAATAATCGTGGTGAGCACGCAGCCTATTGAGTATCTTTTAATGTTTTAAAGGTGTTTTTTTAATTTCGTGTAAGTAAGTATTGTTTTTTAGTAAAAGTTAAACAAACCCTCTCTCCTATTTTCCACTTTCATCTTTTACTTTATCCTGTACATAATATAGCAAAACCAGCGTTTTTCAAAAATTCACATAAAGAAATGGAGGTGTAAACATATAGTCGCATAAATCACAAAAAAAGAAAATTGAAATATCGGAATCAACAAATTTTTGAGTCATTTTGTTTAATTTGTTTTGTTTTCGAAAACTCTTATCGGCTTTACTTAATTGTATCACAATTGAATGACCACTGATGCTGATGTGGTACGTGTAATATAAAAACTATAGAGTTTTACAAAATTGTTTCTGTCTCTTTAATAAAACGAGAAAACAACGTTTCCCCATTAAGGTTTTTTGAACAGAAGACTTGTTATAGCTAAAAACGGAATTGAAAATTAAGTTTCGTAATTCTGCGTAAAACGCACCCATTCAACTTTTTAAAAACATTTCATTGGTTCTTTGAATGGCCCCGTATAATATCACCTACTAACTTTAAGTTACTTTGAACAGACATCTTTCAAAGACAATAGAGCAACCTTTCGGAAGCTTCATGGCTTGTGAAGATCCGTTCGTTTTTAAGAAAGTTCTTGAAGTTTCAAAGTCACCTGAAATTTTCAATATCCCTAGACTATTTCCATGTGTGTATTT
>JAEQML010064759.1:0-21718 GCA_016904865.1 Pissodes strobi | reverse complement strand
ATCATTCCTCAAAACTGGAGACCTATTAGCTTGCTCTCATCACTGAGCAAGCTGACGGAGAAGGTTATGCTGGAAAAGTTGAACACACACATAACACAAAACAATCTGATCCCAGATGAACAATTTGGGTTTAGAAACCAACACAACACCGAGCCCCAACTAGCCAGACTTGTTGAGGAGACGACTAGAGGACTACAAAGACGGGCATCGACCGGAGTTGTAGCCCTTGACGTCGAAAAAGCCTTCGACAAAGTCTGGCATGTGGGACTCATTCACAAACTAGACAGACTACACAAAATACCACCGCCACTAACTCAACTCATAGCACCATTCCTCAAGCACAGATCCTTCACTACACAAATAAACACAGTACTATCCACCACAAGGCGCATAGAGGCAGGAGTCCCCCAAGGCTCTCCTCTGTCATCTACACTATACCCATACCTAGACACTTCTAGACATACCTAGACATCCAAACACTAAACTCTCTATATACGCAGACGACACATATATTCACATATTCTCAATAAACAACAATCACATAAGACTCAAAAACCACGTACAGGGTGTTCACCCATAATGTCCCCCCCCCCCCCCCTTTAACTTTGTTAATTTTTAAGCTACAAAAAAAAAACAAAATTGTAGGGTTTTTAATGTAGTTTTTGCACACGTAAAGGAAAAAACAAAAAATTGTACAGTATACAGGGTAGATCAAAAAGAAACATTTTTTTAAATCTAACCCCCATTTTTTATTCGATTCTACGTAAAATTCTAAGGATTTTTAATATAACACACTATATGAGTTGTGAACGTGGTTGACGTGCCGACGTATTTAATATAGTCATAGTAAAATTGGTGTTTCTCGTAGAAATAAGTTAATTTAAATTAACTATTTCAGTGGTGAAACGTTATATAAACTCATAAGGGTTTTGTCACAGTGTTTCCGTGGAAAAAATACTTCAAAGAACAAATATCCACCAGTTTCTTTGACGATTCTAACCTAAATAAACCGTTAAACTCTTGATTGTTTAAATATTGTCAAACGGTGCTGCGTTCCCAAATTAGTAAATCATAAATGGCATCTAAATATAAGTGTTGTGACCAGTGATGTGAACTGGTAAATTACCGATAAATTACCGTGGTAATTTACTGTAATTTACCGTAAATTACAAGAAATTGATTACCGTAATTTACTGATAATTTACATAGAAAATTACTGGTTCTGGTGCTAAATAATTAACGTCATTTACCGTAATTTACTGTTATTTACTATATTTTGTTGTAATGTACAGGGTGATCCCCTATAATGTCGCCCCCCTTTAATTTTTTTATTTTAAGTGTCCCGAAAAAATTAAAAGTATAGTTATGAAAAATACTTTTTTTCTGCGTGTAAAAAATATTGGAAAAATGATCAGTATGCAGGGAAAAACAAAAAGTTATTTTTTTTTCAATGGATCACCCTATATATGAATTTGTTTTTCGATTCCTCGTAAAATTCTAAGCATATTTTATGTATGATGTTATACCTCTAGAGTTAGTAGTTTCACAGCTATAAATAGTTGAAAATTAATTTCACATTCATATCTTCCTTTTCAGGAACTGAAAGGAACTGGCAGGAGGTACCATGGGTACCAAATCTGGTACATCGGTTAGTACCATCAGTCAGCATCCAGATAGCTCTTGGAAAGTTAAGATAGGAATGTGAAATTCATTTTACCCCATTTTTAATGGCCTTCTTGCTACCAAGTTGAAAAGTAGCCAAAGTATCGATTATCAACCGTTTATAGCTGTGAAACTACTGACTCTAGAGGTATAACATTATACATAAATTATGCATAGAATTTTACGAGGAATCGAAAAATAAATTCATATATAGGGTGATCCATTGAAAAAAATTAACTTTTTGTTTTTCCCTGTATACTAATCATTTTTCCAATATTTTTTATACGTAGAAAAAAGTATTTTTCAGTACCTGCATAATTATATAATAATTTTTTTGAGACATTAAAAATAAAAAAGTTAAAAGGGGGCGACATTATAGGGGATCACCCTGTACCATGTTTGTCAGCAATATGAACAATATGCGTTCGGGGATTTACTGCCGGTTGCCGGTTATTAGCCGAACCGGGGATTTACTGTCGGCTGTCATTCATTGCCATTAATTTTGTTCTGTGTTGCTTTCGTTTTAAAATTAAATAATATTTAAGGAAGAAACAATGCTTTATTCACAAACAAATGAAATAACTCTTTGTCCTACACCGATACTTACACACACCATAATTTCATTCCCAATGATTATGACACGTTTTTTTTTATACATGTACATGTACATGCTTCTTTGGAAAAATAGCAATTTTTATTTGTAAACTAATTGGACGTTTCCAAAAGACAGTAATATACACAATTTACATTAATTTACGAATGGAAATCGCTATTAGTTTACTTGCAGTTTACGGTAAATTACGGTAATTTACTGTTATTTACCATAAATATATTACGGTTATTTACCACAGTAATTTACGACACAAATTTATTACCACGGTAATTAATTTTGGTAATTAACACTCGTAAATTACGAGCGTAAATAACCAAAAATATAAATTACGGTAATTTTACATCACTGGTTGTGACAAAATTTTCCTGCATTGTTTATTGGCATTATCCGCTTATCGCTATAGATAATTGAAAACTGTTATTTAAGTACGTGGCCAAACTTCAGGCGGTAACTTTTTGAGCGATTTAAAGACAAAGAGTTTTTACTACATGTAGCACCCAAACAAAACATAATTATTTTAAAAGCTGTGGTACTATGACTGAGCCTGTATCAACAGTAAATGTAGGCGTGCAAAGTAATACACCATCAGCAAGCCCTTTAGAATGTGACTCTAGACACCCTATAGCTACCATGACACAAGTCTCAGATGAACTAATTAAATTTCCTTCTTCACCAAATTGTCGGGAACACTATAAAGTGCCGAGCAATGACTTAAAACGCCAAAAAATTCTTATTCTTACTGACGATTTCGGACGAAATATTAATATTAATCTAAAACATAAACTAAATGGGAATGATTACCAGATAGACTGTTTTTACAAGCCAGGAGCGAGTTATGAAAGTGTTATTGAAGATATTGAAAATGTATCTAAAGATTTCTCAAACAGGGACCATATAATTATAATAGCAGGTTCAAATAATTTCTCAGGAGAGATTAAGTATCCACTGTTTAAAAACATTTGGAATAAAGTTAAATTGTGTTCTAAAACGAATATCACTTTCGTTGGAGTTCCTTATATAAATTGTTTGTTTACAAATAGGTTCGTTCATAAGTTCAATAAAAACTTGGAGCGATTTACTTATAAACTGAATTCATGTTTACCAAATTTATTTAGTTACATTGATGCCAAGACGGGTGTAAATATAAAGAAAAACGACGAACTATGTTCATTGATTTATGACAAAATTCTTTTAGGAAATGAACCCTTACCAAAAAATTTAATATTTATAAATACAAGTCAGAGCGGTATTAGTTTAAATTTAAATATAGATGAATCTCTGCAAAAAAATATGTCCATTGCATCTGAATTAAAGGCAGCTGAGGTAGTTGAAAATAACATGCCGACTACTTTAAATAAATCTGTGATAGAAAATATTCTGATAGAAAGTTCAGAAATTGTAAATAGCAGTTTTTTATACCCACGATTGTCTCAGATGTCCCTGGATTAAACGTTTGTTACGTGAATGTTGAATGTTTAGCAAATAAGTTAGATTTAGTTGATATTTTAATTAATGACAAAAATTTGGATTGCCTTTGTGTCTCGGAACACTGGTTAACCCATGAGGGTGTCTCAAATGTTAAATTGCAAGGATTTAATTTGATCTCAGATTTCTCTAGAACGAAACAAGTGCGTGGAGGCTCGGCAATCTTTGTGAAAAATGGTTTGCAGTCAAAAAATATACCTTTCTTAATAAATGTTTCTGTAGAGTCAGTCATTGAGATGAGTGGTGTCTGCTTATATTTGAATGGGAGAGATACTGTTGCTATTTGTAGTGTATATAGACCTCCGAGCGGAGACTTTAACATTTTTTTCGACCATCTTGAAAATGCGATTAGAAATGTAATTAATAAATATAAATATATAATTTTATGTGGAGATTTTAATATAAATTATTTGGATTCTTCAACAAACACCAAAACACTGTCTGATCTGTTTAATTGTTTCTCTCTATTGATGCAGAGTCACGACCCTACTCGAATTGGTGTTAATGCTAACGGTAGTGTATCGAGAACCGTTATTGACTATATGGTGTCTAATATGCCGAAGGCTTCTTTTCAGGTCGAGCTTTTTGACCCCTATTTGGCTGACCATTTTGGGCATTTGGGTAGGTTGACGTATGCCCAAGGTACTTTAGTAAATAAGCCTTTAGATATATATGTGGATAAACGCTGTCATGGCGATATTAATTTAAAAGAGTTTTCTTTTTTGCTGAATAAAGCCGACTGGTCGCCAATGTATAGCCTGAGCGTAAATGAAGCCTTTGATTTTTTTATCGAGATTGTTATATGGTGCTTTCATGCGTCATGCCCTTTTAAAAAATATAAAATAAACAAATGACAAAATAGGTGGATAAATCAAGAAATAAAAAGGCAAAAGGTGGTTCTTGTAAAACTTTCTAAAGATATGAAACGATCAAATAATGTGGATAGTTTACTTGCATATAAGGCTCAAAAGAACAAATATAAAAAAACGGTGAGGGACGCCAAAATAAATTTCTATGGAAACAAAATATTAAACTCTGAAAGTCAAACAAAAGAAATATGGAGAACTGTAAATATTACTTTAGACAGAGTTACAAATAGAAATACTCCCTTAATACTTAATATTAATGGCGAAATGACTTCTGAGGTTGAGTTAGTGGCTCACGAGTTTGGTGATTATTTTTCAAATATAGCTACAAAACAGAGTGCGGAACATTTTGGCTATAACTTAACTTTACCTCATACCGTTTCAGAGATATGTATAAACACATTGTTCTGCGCACCTATAACAAAAACAGAATTAATTAAGACTATATATAACCTAAAAAATAAAAAATCTAGCTCTTTTGATGAAATATCTCCTGCATTGTTCAAGAAAGTCTCTCTGAATGTAATTGATCAACTCCTATTTTTAATTAATCTATGTCTTGTAAATGGAACCTTTCCAGACATATTAAAAACAGCTGTGGTGACTCCAGTATTTAAAAAGGGAAATCGAAATGATATAGAAAATTTCCAACCTATCTCGGTAGTAAGTGTCTTTTCTAAGATCTTGGAAAAAGTAATATTTGAAAAAATCATGATATTTTTTAATAAATACAATATACTTTCAAAAAAACAACATGGTTTAGGCCCGGCCACTCTATAGAAACTGCTTCTGCGCACTTTTACGAATTCATTTATGAGCAGGTGGATCAAGGGAAATATGTAGTATCGATGTTTTTTGATCTCTCGAAAGCTTTCGACCTGGTAAATATAAATATCCTAATAGATAAGCTGGAAAGCCTAGGAATCCGAGGTAATCTAAAGAACTGTATAGTTTCGTTCATGAATAATCGGTCACTTATGATTAAACATAATAATCACATGTCCGACCTATTTAAAGTAAATCTAGGAGTTCCTCAGGGGTCCATTTTGGGACCTCTATTGTTCCTCATATATGTTAATGATTTGCCGGACTATATGGGTGACGAGGTGGTCACAATGTACGCAGACGATACATCCATTACTGTATCTGCTGATACACCAGAGGAACTGAATGGAAAAGTTAAAGGTGCGGTTGACAGAATGACTAGTTGGTGTGAAAGGAACAAATTAATATTAAATGAAAAAAGACTGTATATCTAAATTTTAATGTTCGCAAGCCTCTACCAAACAGTCCAGTTGAGCTATCACACAGTACAAAATTTCTGGGGACATACTTGCAAAATGATTTCTCATGGGACACAAATGTTGATTAAACAGATTATGTGGCAAAAAAACTGAACAGTGCTTATTACGCGATTTTTCAATTGAAAAGTGCACTTGCCAAAAGTGCATTATTAAACTGTTACTATGCATTAGCATACTCTCACATTTCTCAAAGTATTATGCTGTGGGGAAAATGTAGTGAGGCTGTAAGAATATTTATTTGTCAAAAAAGGATAATTCGTCTTATTTTTAATCTAGGTCTTCGTGAATCATGCAAAAATGTTTTTATAAGTCAAAAAATTTTAACTGTTCCTTGTATTTACATGTATAAATGTCTGGTGTATGTACGAAACAATCTGTCTAAATTTACTAGTTTAACCAGTAGACATCATTATAATACGCGTAGTGAGCATGTTTTGGTTGTTCCGAGGACGGCAAATTTTGAATTCTCTTTGTCTTACAATGCTATTACATTGTACAATAAACTACTAGAGCATTTTAAATGTCTTAATGTTAGAATATTTAAAGCAAAATTAAGACAATTTTTTGTAGAGCGCGCTTATTACTCCTTTAAAGAGTATATTGATAAACAAAGATAAACTCTAGTCCTCATTTTTAACATGTTGTTGTATTCTGTTTCATTTTGAATTGTACTTGTGTATTACGTTACTTGCATGTCTTTTTTCAAAAATTTTAATTATACACTATTTATTTTGTTTTTTTTTACATACTTAACACTGTAGCAAATTATTATTTATATACATATTGTCTGGATCCCATTTTTTGTATTCTTTTCTTTTTAGGGTAGGCAATCCTAAGCTTTTTTATTTTAGTGTTGCTTTATATTAACAAAAGCTGCATACTATTGCAGCTTACTTAAATAACTTAAATTATAATTATTTTACTGTATTAAAACTGTAAAAATTTTTCTAGTTTTAGTAGTTTTGTTATTGACTTGCCAATGCATTATTTTTGTGTATTTGTATTTACATATGGCCAAATAAATAGTTTGAGTTTGAGTATGCCTATTTCTAATACTTTAAGAGTTATTGACAGTTGAATTCGCTATTTTGTTTGTTCTTTTATTTTTTTATGGCAACAGCCACTTAAGAATATAACTTTTTGTTTAGCTTTTGAAGTCATTGAGGTGAAAATATTGAGTTTCCTCAATTCGACCTCATTGCTTTGAGTAGTGATTTTGTATCTTCTGTTTTAAAAATGATTAAAGAATTATTATTATAATTAAAAAATAGCGACTTCAACTGTCAATAACTGCTAAAGTATTAGGAATAAGCATATAGTGTGTTATATTAAAAATTCATAGAATTTTAGGTAGAATCGAAAAATCGAATAAAAAATGGGGGTTAGATTTTAAAAAATGGTTCTTTTTGATCTACCCTGTATACTACATAATTTTTTGTTTTTTTGTTTACGTGTGCAAAAACTACACATAAAAAACCCTACAATTCTGTTTTTTTATTTTTTTTTGTAGCTTAAAAATTAACAAAGTTAAAGGGGGGGGGGGGACATTATGGGTGAACACCCTGTACAGCAACACTTAGATTCCATATACGAATGGGCAGAATTAAAATTAATGAAGATAAAACCCAGGCCATGCTAATAACAACTAAAAGCAATAAACCTATTCCAAATTTAAATTTACAAAATTCAGTAATAAGGTGGTCTGATTCTCTTAAATACCTAGGGGCAATTCTAGACAGTACTCACCTTCCAGAAACATATTCAAACAGAAGTAAACGAAGGCATTGCAGCCAAACAAGCTTTCTATCCATTAATAAACAGAAAAAGTAAAATGTCACTAAAGAATAAACTAATGCTCTATAATCAGATAATAAAGCCCAAAATTCTATATGGAGCCATAGTATACACACATGCATGCAAAACAACAAAGAAAAAACAGTTGAAAATGCTACAAACATTCCAAAACAAACTCAGACAAATCCAATCATAAAAACACTATTCAGTAGAATCACACACCCAATCAGAACAGTACACAAAAGTCTACTACTCCCACCAGAACACTAAATCACACACACAATACACAAAGAAAAAATCAAAAAACCCAAAAAAATAATATCAATATCATTCTTATCTTCAAATTTTTCAAATTTTCAAAAAAATTTCAAAATTTCTAAAAGGTCCGTCCTTTTTCATGAAATCAAAAATTTCAAACTAAAAATTTGCAAAAATCTCAAATTTTTAATCTCAAAAATCACTAGCATACAAGAATGATCTAAATAACAGCTGGGGACGAGAGCATCGCTGAAGCCCTAAGCCGGGTTTCCGCGTTAAGGGACTGCACGGGGTAGCTCGCCGTATGGGCTCCATGCGTAGAAGTAGGGTTAGGGGTAACACCCCGCGTATCACGTGCAGTTCTTTCCTGGGGTGGCAGATTTGGACTTGTGGAGAAATCTGCAAAATCCAAATCGATCAGCCTCGCCTAGGTGTCTGCTCAAATCGCAGAAACAAACAACACTCGCTCCATCACTAATAACGGCTCCAAGGCGTTCCTACCACCAACAACGATCCATTAAATCCACAACGCACGTCAAGATCAAGAAACTAACTAGAAGACACAGGATCCACGACAGTGCAAGAGTGCCTAGTGCACTAGCACAATGGAACATCACAATAACGGAAGCCGAAAGAGCAAGAACTCTCATCTCCAAGTTGTCTACCAAATTCTTCCGTATTTCCATGCTACCAGACATTTTTTGTATGCCAAATGGTACCACCTCTACGTACAAGACATGCACAGTTTAAAAGATAAAATGAGCACTCAGGAATCCGGAATATTCACGGGTGGCGGATTCACAATTCGAAGGACTAGCAAATTCTGGTGCGGAACATGGTCCGACATCACCATTGAGCAGTCTCTAATGAGGATAATGAAAATTGCTGGAGGGCTGACTCATGGTAGTGGAGTTAGTGAAAGTATCCTCTGTATGTGGACTAAAGGAATTACTTCCCTCCAAAATATATGTGAGGAAATAGGGAAGACGTGTGGAGTAGCATTCACTAGTTCAGAACAACACGTGGAGATGAGAGAGTCGAGGATGAAAAGGGATATAAGTGACTCGAAAAAATTGATGGAGCGGTTTAGGCAACACTATCCTTTTTCTGATGTCACAGATATCTTATATCTTACCACTGGTGTTGTAGAGACAGCACCATCAACTGTCACATGGCCAAGGAGACTGGACTTCTCGCAGTTGATAGAATTGAGGGCGGTGATTTTGAACTGTTAAATTCTACAGGAAAGACATAGTTTTGCCACTTGCTACGATGAAAAATGCAATTAAAATAAGTGATAAAACCATCCCCATCAATCCTACGACCATTTTTCAAAGAATCACAATTGCTAAACAATGTGATGAAGAACTTGAAGAGGTCTTAAAATATGAACTGTGCCCTTAGCCGTTGTCTCTTTTTGACGACTATGGTATAAGAAATGGAACCATGTCTGCTTTATGCAAAGCATTCACACCAATTGAATAGGCAAATCTGCAATGGTGTGTACGTCATAGATGAAGGATACTTACTGGACAGAGTCGAGTGGACCAGGGGTCATTAATTTTCATCAATTTGTGAAAGTTATGTTGCATTCGTTAAGTCCAAGTACAAGGACAGTGCTGTAGTCGTCTTCGGTGGTTACCCTCAAGATGGTAATAGATATGCTGAGCGAGCAAGAAGATCACGCAAACAGATGTCATGTTCGACGAAACAATGACTCTGACAGTGCCTCAAGGTAAATTCCTAGGCAATATGAAAAACAAAACCCTCAATGTTGAAGGGCAACTTTGCATCGGCTGACATTCACACAAAGCAGGCACAAGAGCAGCAATGGATCTCGCACGAGAGCATAACTCTGCCATTATTGTGGGTGAAGATCATGATTGGTCCTTGTCGGGGTATACATTCAAATGAATACTTTCTAAAGCCGGATAAAGGCGCAGTTTCACAACAAATTTTTTCTCCTGACTGCCAACCAGACCAATCCCATCAGTGACAAGATATTGTTTTTGCATGCCATGGGAGGATGTGACACAACTTCAGCCTCGTTCGAAGTAGGAAAAATAAAGTTTATCCAAGCCCATTAAAATTTTTTTTAAGATCCTACAGCACATGCTGACACTGTTACTAATGCTGACCTTACCTTTTTTACTGCATTGTACAAATTGACTGACAAGGAAGGCACGTCCTTGAAGAAATTGAGGTTTAAATGCTACCTTAGGTCTGCATACAGAACAACATCCCATTTGGCGTCCCTACCTCCACCGAGGCTGCAGGTCAGCAACATTCTTTAACAGTATACTTTCATGTACAACAATGGCTTGGAAATTAGAAAGATCCTGAGCAATGGGGACGGAAGAAAACCAAAGCTGGTCTGCAGCTAGTACCAGTACCTGTCAGGCCAACTGTGGATACAAAAAGGCAGGCCTTAACTGTTCTAACATGTGCCTGACCTGTGAGAACAGCTGTAATAACATGCCCGTTGCAGAAATTTAAGAATAAGCAGAGGATGATCCGAAGTTCCCTGAATCACTCCCCCTTTATTTGTTCACTCACTGTGTGTTCAAAATATGTTTCTAAATAGGTACTTTGGAACTTACTGCTTTCATATATATTCAATAAATTGTCGAGTATTTGGAATTAAGTCACTTTATTTGTTTCAGGCGTATAAGAACTGGAAGGCTGCGCTGAAGAAAGTATGGAATCCGTGCCTAAGAGGTCTCCTATAAGTACATACATATAAATTAGACAGAAATTCTTAATAGGTACTGCTTTCATATTTATTCAATAAATTGCAAACATTTGAAATTAAGCCAACGATTATTTGTTTCAGGCGTATAAGAACTGGAAGGCCGCCTTGGAGAAATCATGGAAGCCGTGTCTAAGAGGGCTCGTATGCATAAATATTAAATACATATAAATTGTATAGAAATACATGCCTTTTATTAGCCTATAACATAATATTTACCTACATGAAATAAAAAGTATAAATTAATGGTGTTTTGGCTATTTTCTAAAAATTACTGAAGTTCCTCGATGTTTCAACACTCTTTTGCAAGGAAACCATAAATTGTAGGTAAGTGTATCCTCTTTATTTTACTACAGGACCATTTTTTACGTAAGTAACTTGCTTTGCCAATTATAAGGTGAAAACCACTAACATTATTTTTAGTGTTTTTTTGATGATTTCTCATATTTCCGGGGAAAATTTTTGTTGGACAACTACAAAATCATGTTCAGCACGCCCCAAAAAAAAACATAACATAAACCATTAAAAACAATTACACCAAAACTTTCCACTTTAAACTACCGCTTTACTGAACTTTAGCGTTCGTGCTCATAACTTCCAGCACTTGTTATACAATATACTAGTTTCTGAATATTTGAAACGCACAAGGGGCGATATGGAAAAAAACCGTTTGCTTATTCCAACATAGTTTGGGAATAAAAATAAAAAAAAATCTTTATTTAATAACACGTTTATCAGAAATACAAAGTATGTAATTACATGACATGATACAGTGCAATATGTTACATATATTATAGTCGATATAATTAACAATGTAAATATTTCTATTGTCCCTGATACCCAGCATAATAACATATTTGCAATTAAAATTGTTCTTGATCAATCATCCCACAATAATAAGTAATTATGTATATAATTAATAATTAATTGCACTTAATTAAGAATAATATTAAAGCAAAGTAAAAGCAAGTCATAAAATTGAAAAAAAAATACATACTAAGAACTAAATAAGAAACGAAATAATTTATATACTTTGCACACGCCCTATATTCCAGTGGATAATGATAAAAATATTTAGAACTGGAAAACATTAGTATGATATTCCAGAGGGCAATTACCAGAGGTTTCTCCTACCCATTGGATGCGCTCCTGTTATATTCATGTTATTATTTGCAACATTTATTTTTATCAGAGTCGCCTTTCGAATATAGGGGGGATTCGGATGTACAAACGCACTCGCAGCAGAAAATGACATTTCCACAATAGAGATTACAGATGACAAGATTCAGAAAGCAATAAAATCGTAAAAAAATTATTCCAGTCCGGGCCCAGACGACATCCCCTCAATCTTTATTAAACAATGTAGCAATACTCTCACATGCTCCTCTCCCAAATATACACAGAACTTCTGGTAACATCCCTGAATACCCATATTCAAAAAGGGAAATTGGCTAGACCCCTCAAACTACATGGGATGTAAGCCTATAAGCCTTACATCCACTAACACTACTAATAGTACCTGAACTCAAAAATTTCTTAATAAACAACCGGATCATCACAGCTAGTCAGCATGGATCTCTTCCTAGACGCTCCACAATGACAAACCTATTAGAATGTATTAACAATTGGTCCAAGGAATTTGGCAATGGCCATTTCACAGAATTTTTAATAAAAAATCGGATCATCACAGCTAGTCAACATGGGTTTCTTCCTAGACGCTCCACAATGACAAAGCTATTAGAATGCATTAACTGGTCCAAGGAACTTGACAATGGCCATCCTGTGGACGTTCTTTATTTGGATCAAGAGAGGGCCTTTGACAAGGTGCCCTTTAGAAAGCTAAAATACAAGATGGAGCATTTTGGAATAAGGGCATATCTTTGCAGATTTTTGAAGAGGCTGCTTACCAGATGATCCTTCCAAGTCTGAATGAATGGTGCCTCCTCTAAGCCATGTCAAGTGCACTGTGGAATGCCACAGAGTTCGGTGATCGGACCACTCTTGTTTATTCTCTACAAAAGTGACCTGAGCCAGCACATCAAAACAAATATTTCCGTTTTCGCGGACCTTGGACCTGGCACATTTCGTCGAAGATATAGCGGAAATCGAAACCTGGACTGAGACTTGGATCCTTAAGCTTAATGAAGAGATATGCACCATCCTACATGTAGGAGCAAAAACTCACACAACACATACTCCTTGCATGGATTGCAAATCAAGAGGGTGGAAGAGCAAAACGACCCTGGACGGACCTAAAATGCGAATCGCACATAAACTAGCGTAATAAGATTTACAAAACATATGTTAGACCCAAGCTTGAATATGCTCATGCAGTGTGCCATCCCTATTATTTCAGAGACATAGAGGCCCTGGAAAGAGTACGCTTTGTAGTGTTTGGGCTAACCACAGAGAAAGAAGAAACATGGTAGACTTTGGTCGAAACGACTACTACGCGGACCTCAATCTAAATTTCATCACCTTAAATATTAATGAACTCAGAGGTCATTGGAAAAAATTGAAAAAGGAGAAAAGCTCCTGCCTGATGCGATAAAACTTCCTGCCAAACCGTGTTGTGTACAGGCGGAATGGCCTCAATGAAGAAACCATCTTAGCCTTAAATCGGAACATCTTTAATAACAGGCTGGACAAAAACCTAGATAAACTAAATGGCACTGTGGTACGCTATTTCTAGTTCACTGCCAACCAATTGACAAAGTATGACAAGAACAGTAATAAAAGTTAACATGAAAGATATAAGTACAGCAACAGTCCCAGCGGTTCCGGCCGCTTACTGTTGCAAATCAAGCAGAAAAGCGTGGTCCCTACTCCACAAGCTGGGTTGTGGCAGTCACCTCCAACGTGACTGCAACCCGATACACCCCAACAGGATCGCTTCCATGTTGTAACCACCTCTAGAGCCACAAAAGACAACGCCCATACGAGAGATATGAAAAGGAAACTCACAAATCTCAAGCGATTCATGTACAAGAGAATCTGAATATACCACTCCGTTCACCAGTGAAGAGATAACAGCAGCTCTCAGAGATACGAAAGCAGGTAAAGCCCCTGGCTTCGATGGCATACACCCAGTTTCTTCTGCACTGTGGTAAATACACAAGACAATGGTTGACCCGATTCTTCACAGATATCATACAAATAGGCAAAATGCCTAACCTTCTTAAACAGTCAAAGGTCATAGCCATATTGAAACCGGGCAAACCAAACAACATGCCACAAAGTTATAGCCCCATCGCACTTCTTAGCACGATTTATAAACTTCTAGAAAGGCTCTTGTATAACAGAATCAGCCAGAAAATATTGGATAAAATTTCCATTGAACAAGCAGACTTCCGCCCCAACAGAAACAATCATTAACTTCATTTATAGAAGCAGGATTTCAGAAACAACTAAAAACAGCTACCGTCTTTATAGATTTGACGGTTGCGTATGATACTGTATGGAGATCAGGCATTATTTAAAAGCTCATGCGAGTAATACCCTGCAGGAAAACAGCAGGCCTGATAGATGCCATGCTACCCAACAGAAACTTCCGTGTTCTCTTGGGAAATGGTATGAGTGGGCAGAAGAAGCTGAACAACGGCTTACCACAGGGATCAGTTCTTGCCCTCTCTCCTGTTCAGCCTATTTATTACTGACATGCCTGAGACTAGATCTAGAAAGTTTGGATATGCAGACGACTGGACACTTGCTACAAGACATAAAGATATCGAAATCACGGATGATGTTTTAACAACTGATTTGCTGACTATTGAGCAATACTTACGCAAGTGGAAACTCCAACCAAGTGCCGCCAAAACAGAGACTTGTTGCTTTCATCTGAACAACAAACTAGCCAATAGGGAATTACAAGTGCATTTTGAAGGTGTGCTACTCAAATACAATAAACAACCCAAATATTTAGGGGTTACTTTAGACCGAACACTGCGTTTTAAAGAACATTTGTCGAAAACAGCAGCCAAGATCAGAACACGAAATAACATCCTCCAGAAACACTGCGGCAAAACATGGGGCTGATCAGCCTCTGTACTGAGATCTTCAGCGTTAAGTTTGGTATATTCAACAGCCGAATACTGCGCCCCAATTTGGCTTAACAGCGCCACCACTAGTCTAGTTGATACCCAGCTAAACCAAACAATGTGGCTCATAACAGGTACGACTAAACCAACACCTATTCTCTGGCTACCTACGCTCAGCCACATTACTCCACCTTGGCAGAGAACATGTACTTGTCAGGGAATACAAGAAGATCATAAATAATCCACAACTGCCGATTTATTCCGTTATACCTGCCCTGGAAATTAATCAACTCCGGTCCAGACATCCCGCTCTCAGAGATGCCAAGTCACTGCATGACGTTGGTTTTGATATAACTGCCCGTCGGCGAGAAGAATGGGAAGACAACGCTCCGGTCAGCTTTTACAACATGCTTTGCATATCCAGCAAGCCTCTAGTATTCGACTTGCCACGCAAAATATGGTCAGCACTAAATAGAATTAGACGAAATGTGGGAGATCGACTCACTTTTTAAATGGGGTAAAAAACTTTCTCGTCGTTGTGACTGTGGAAACGATAAGCAAACAGTCCATCACATTGTTGAAGACTGCTCACTGAGGGCCTATACCTGCGAACCATATGACTTCCAGATAGCGACTGAATTGAATATATAAATAACCTAGATGTTTACTTGTGTAATAATAATAATGTGAGGTAAAATTAATAAAATATATATTAAGGTCAAAATTAGCATATAATTAGGCGAATAAACACGAAACCCAGCATAGTTAGGCAATAAATGGGATGATTTTTTTTTCTTTATCATCTCTTAGTGCATCAAAAGTTATATAAATTATTTCGACAATTCCCAGATTGTTCATCGAACTATGATTCGACTAAATAAGAAAATTCTTAAGGTCAGTTGAGAATATAAAATGATGGCGAGAAATTATGTAGCATGAGGGAAAAACTGATCAATTTCTCAGAAAAACATGAAAAAGAGTAATAACTAGAACAAAAACGAAATTTTACCAAATATTTTCAAATGAAGTAATGATTTTGTTAAGAATCAATTAAATTGGATTTGAAATGGGATAAATCTTCATTTCCTGTTTGGAAAATCCTGCACATGCAACATTTATAAGTGGATTATTTCATTGGTTGAACACACAAATAGGTAACTAAATGTGCTAAAGAACTCCAAGAGTGCTTTTGTTTCTAGTATTGTGTTTTAATCTTACATTTAAGATTTTTTTTTGCGAAATTGAAAAATATTTCCATAAGAACAAAATCTTACAAGCATTACAGTTCTAATACAATATAGTTGGTCAATTAATCCTGGTAACGATTGGCAAAATAAAATACCTTACATATTCAAGACAGTTACGAAATAAAATACAAAAAAAAATCTTTAGAAAGGAAAAGTATTTACAAAAGACTTATTTAGTTATGCATGGCATTTTTACAGATGGGATGCGACTAAAGGTAATCTTATTTACTTTGTACTATTGGTCAAACGAGAAAAAAATAGTTAATTGGATTTATATGTGCAAATGCTATTCGATAAGAGTATTTATTATACCCTCATTATTTTAGAAAATGAAAATTTTGCATACTCGATAATAAAATAGTGCCATTTTTGTTGCAATGCAATTTTTTTGACCACACCATGAAATTAATCCATCACCCTAATTAAGAGTTATACTTAGAAAATGGCGTTCTAAAAAATCATCTCAAGAAAACCAAATTGTACTTGTTGCCTTTATACGTATATAAGTGTATTAAAATGGAATTCAAGCAGCAGTATTTAACTTATAGTGTGCGCAACAGAAAGTGCATGTAAATATGTATATTTAATCGATTAATATAATCTTAACCGCCCAATTTTTAAAAATTCACTTTTATACAAATATACAGTCCTTAAGCTCTACCTATAAACTAAACTACTAAAAAAAGGATAATTCAGAACAATATATTATGCACAGAAATGAAAAGAAAATTTAACCACAACCATGTTTTTCTTTCTGTTACTTTGATTACTTAACTCTATTGAACATTGCCGTTACGTAACGGTGAGCAATTGAAGGCAAAACGTCGAAAAGTAGATGCATTTTGAGGTGTTCGAAAGCCAAGAAATGTGGTTTCATATTTTAATTCTTCATTGAGCTTCGATAAAATAAGTGAAATATACCTACTTGGCTAGAGTTCCCTAATAACGTTAGATTAATGAATTTTAAATACAATTCAAATATACAAGATGTTCCTTAAGGACGTGCTAATATTTCGTCAGGTTATTTTATGAAGAAAAGTTCATATGAACATTAGTGCGCAACGGCTTAAATTTTTTGGTACCAGAAATTGATTTTTTTTTAAGTATCCAGTACTTTAGATATTATGTTTAGTTGTTCTATGTGTTAATAAGATATAAAACCATATATTTAATGAGAAAAATTATTCTAGCACTCTACCACTGACGTCCCTGCAGCCATGTCCCAGGCAAAAAGTGATGCGCCACTGTGGATTTCGGTATCTTTCGTTTGTCTCGTAGGGCGCACCATTTTTGACTAAAATAACTAAATTAAAATTGCTTCATTTAGCAGTACTGACGAATTATTTTGGAACACATTAATTGCTGAAATATGAGGGAAACAATCTCTAGACGCGCCACATGTGGACATTTTTGACATCTCTTCATTTTTGAGGAACTAAAATTGGCATCATTGCTGACATATGTAACAACACAACTTGTTTCGACAGACGTAAAATTTCAATCGAATGATGCTTTGACTTAACACATTCAAAATTACAATACATCTATAGAGTTGAAAATAAGAGCGTAGTATTTACAGAGGTGTTAAAATTTGAAAACAGAAAATAGAAAACCTTCAGATACACATATTTTGTTCGCTACTTTCGCGGCAAATTCTAACTTTTAAGAGATCTATGAAAGTATAAACTTAAGCTAAATCACTGCAAAATTGGATGGGTTTATTTAAAATTAATTATATTGACACTTGTACTACTTGAATTTTGTACTGCTTAGATTAACTCATGCCTGGCACCCTGGAAATAAAATAAAAAGTTGTATTAATACCAAATTAGAATTTAATTTGTAATATATGTTTGCAATAGCGTTGTAATAGAAGATAAAAGCACTGCCTGCTCTAGAAAGCATCCCTTTACAGTTGCAGCTGATTAATATAAATTGATATGAAGCTCAAAAGTTCTGCTTGCTAGTATGCCATTTTGGGTATATTTGAACGTTCGGGTGGCCCTGTGGTTCTATACATGACAACAAAACCTATATAGACTTAAATATCTTTCCTAACACGTCACAGAAATATTCAATTATTGACTATATTATACTGACTTTTCCGAACGAGGGCCTATTTTGGCAGGTCATGGCAACTAATGTTTACCTTTTTAAATGTGTGCCTACCCTATTGCACGCCACTGTCTGTTTGTACCATCTCTCAAAAGATACTTAACAAATTCTTATAAAACATATTAAAAACGATCAACCTGTAGAAAGTTAAAATCGCGCCACATTTTTGAATTGAACTACGCGCCCTAAAGTGAAAACTTCCATTAGTTTTGGCAGCACTGTTGGAACTGTGGTAAGCATATTTCCCTTGTCTATGGTGGTAAGCGAGAATAGTAAAAAAATTGGGGGTTAAAAGGTTGTGAATATGTGAACGCTTATAATTTGTAATTCTTTTAATTTGCTGTCAATCCTGAAGCTCCTCACAAACCTGAACTCTAAAAGCAACACAAGAATTCCTCGATTCTCACTATTCATTTTAAATATGTCCTTCGTAATGTATGAAACATGTTTATATTCCAAAAATAAAATATTTATAGATAATGTTCAACTTACATTGCTCACAATTCGCTAGTAACCTTCGAAACCTTTGTAACCTTGATTTTCAGCAGGCCCGGATTTAATTGCAGGTAACTGTAAATAAAAAATAGATATTAATAAGATGATTACTATTCTGTATTTTGCATGTTTTCTTGTACAAGCGGAGCTAGTCTTAGTTCATTATCCATTATAACATCAATTAGCTTTAAAAAACGAGACAGCCGCAGCCTGCGATATAAATAGGCAAAATACGGTAAAATCGCCGACGAGGACTTCTTTTTCGTCAAAATAACTACCATTTCGTCGCCAGGAATGGGTTTTGAAATATTTTTTAAAACTGAGAATTTCTTAACAAAGACGTTGGTATGGTATGGTATGACAACGCCACCTAGACTTTAAGCCAGAGTACTGAAGCTTTGTTTTGATGATCAGCTGTTGAAGGTAGTCGATTCAGTTTTGAAATTTATAGCTAACCGTTAGTTCTTTACCGGTGCCTTAAACACCGCTGCAAATGAAAATGCAAACATTATGCCAAATTTAAACATGCAACACAACATAAACCCTAATTTTAATGATAACTTTCACAAGCTCTCTCACACAATCGGCGAAATCAACGCCTTAGTAAATATAAATGAGTTGTTTTTTGCTTTAGATGAGCTACTGTCTATGTTAAAATCATGTAACGGCACAGTGAGGTTCTTCACTGAGGAACTGAATAAGTATAATATATAAATGTTCTCCACTTGCCGCAAGTCTGTAGTTGGAATTGCAATTCAATCAGGTCCAAACTGGGCGAGTTCAAACAATTTGTGCACGATAATCCTTTCTCGATTATTTTTTTATTGGAAACCCGCATTGACCCATGGTTTGTACTAAAGATTCGGGGCTATCAGGTCGAGAGATTTGATAGGCCCAATCCGCGCGGAGGTGGCGTGGCCTGCTTGATACGTAGGTCGGTCCGGTATAAGAGGATCCGAGAAATCCAAACTGCCGCAGAGCGCGTTTGTATCGAGACCGAGTCGGGTCTGCGTATCACGGGGGTTTACATTCCTTCGCGCGTTCCGTTTACCCTTGAAGACTTCTTGGCTTTCTTTCCGGACCACAAGAGGTCCCTCTTGATCGGCGACCTGAACGCCCAACACACAGCATGGGGTGCTAGGGTGACGAATACTAGGGCCGAATGCTGTACCGAGCAATAGAAAATAATCCAGAACTCCTTTTTCACCGCTCTGAATTCCCAACCTTCTACCCTGCTTGGGCCCCTACCCCCTCCTACCTGGATGTTGCTATTTCGAAAGGAACTGCTGACATCCCTCCGCTGAGGGTATTGAACGATCTAAACTCGGATCACCTCCCAAGTGTGATTAGCCTTGAACCCAGGCGGCCTGAGACTTGCGAAACGAAAATCTCTTACAGGAATCTTAATTGGGAGGAGTTCCGGCATAGATTAAACGAGGTGACAGTGATTCCGGAACAAATAGATAGCATCCAGGACTTAGAAGCCCAAGTCCAGATATTTACCTCCAATATCCAGCGTATCCGTGGTACACTAGCTCAAACTGTCAGGAAGGAGCGCCCGGTAGATTCCCTCCCAGAGTACATCCTCGATCAAATTCGGTACAGAAATGCCATCAGGAGGAGATGGCAGAGATACCGAACCCGCGCGGACTATGCTCACATGAATGCCGCAACAAATCAAATTAAAACTAGCATCAATGAGTATAGGACATCCAAATGGGTGGAATATGTAAATTCTTTGAGTCCACAGGATGGCTCCCTTTGGAGTCTCGCTAGGAGAGTCAGAAGAGTCGCCGCGCCTATGCCTACAATCCAGCACAATGGATTAGATATAATGAGCGATGAGGGCAAGGCGGAGGCTTTCGTTGACTTCCTAGAGGGGCTACACTGGGAGACGCCTGACTATATCCCAGTTCATGCGGATATAACGTCAACAACTGCAAAGTTCAAAGCGCAAAAATATCCTATCCCCCCTAAGGTGATGAATAAACTTCTTGTCACGACTAGGGAAATCAAAGAAATTCTCAACCATCTTCCAAAAAAACAAAGCGCCGGGAAGCGATACGTTACCGTACGTAACGCTTCGAAATCTCCCGAAAAAATCCCTCATACATTTCGTGCACATTGCAAACGCCATCATTCGCTTACAGCATTTCCCATCCTCTTAGAAACATGCCGTTATCATAATGATACACAAGCCAGGCAAAGATCCCAAGCAAACCGGCTCTTACCAGGCCGATCTCCCTGTTCCCCACCATGGCAAAAGTGGTGGAGAAGCTGCTCCTGTCCAGGATTAGCAGACCAGCCGACAGACTTAAGGTACTGCTCATGGAACAGTTCGGTTTCAGGGCATTGCACAGTACCACGATGCCTGCAGCTAGGATCGTTCATGATTCATACCGTAGTTTCAATCAAGGCCAGAGTACGGCGCTGCTTCTCTTGGACATAGAGAGGGCGTTCGACAGAGTGTGGCATGACGGCCTGCTGTTTAAGATGTATGTAGGGTTTGGTTTCCCACTGCATCTGGCAGTTCTAGTACATTCATACCTTGCCGGGCGCACTCTCTCGGTGCGCTTAAACCAGGCAGTTTCGTCTGTGAGGCCGGTGAAAGCCGGAGTCCCGCAGGCCACTGTCTTGTCCCCTCAACTGTTTAATTACTACATAGCAGACATCCCTTCCTCCCCTCAAACCTCCCTCGTGCTCTATGCTGACGACACAGCAATTTACTCGACATCCCGTATCGCGCAGACAGCTAAGCTAAAACTACTTGACCACCTAGATGTACTACTTCCTTACTATGACAAATGGAAATCAACCTAAACGTACCAAAGACGGAACTAGCCATACTAACACACAAACGAACAAACATAGACATAGCACCATTACTTATAAATATCATAACTGTAGACGTGAAAGACAAGGTAAAGTACCTTGGCATAGTTTTGGACAAAAAGCTAAACTTCACTGGCCAAATCCATGAGATACGCCGGAAGAGCATCACTGCTCAAAAGAGCCTGAATATGTTAATCAGGCCTAGATCTTTTCTAAGCCCAGGCAACAAACTAACAATATACAGGCAGATCATCAGGCCAG
>JAEQML010064758.1:0-21720 GCA_016904865.1 Pissodes strobi | reverse complement strand
CACTTGGTTAGTTCTTGTTGATTGAGCCATGCAAAGCCATAATAATACTATATGGATAGTCAGTTACCGTCAGCGATTAGACGTTAGTTGAAGCCCTGTGATCCGCTTCCGGCAACGTCTTGGGGCGGGAAGTACCAAGAAATTTTTTTGCAGATTTTGTTTATCAGCTTATACAAAGTAACGGAAGGAAAAACAATATATTACCAAATAATATAATAGTTAGAGTTATTCAATGTTAAATTTAAAACCTTTAAAAATGGTCGCTTGCTCTAGGAAGCCGATCTCTGGTGCAATATTCGCAATTTATCGTTGTCGCCCCCCTGAGACGTCACTGAACTCAATTTTAATCTTATTGGGTCTAAATTAGTCCCTTATTAAAGAACACCCCCAATTTTCATTAAAATCGTCTAAAGGATATTTGGGATATTTTCTTAAAAAAAGTTTATTTTAAAAAATTAACACTGTATAGCTTCTTAAAAACTATGGATTTTCAGACATAAGTTTATATAGACTGTTTGCCTTATTTTTAACTGCTAAATACGCTGTTAACAGCCTCCCGATTATAAATCGGACCACCCTATCTATACATTTATGTACGTGGAGCTTATTGAGTATTGAGGTGTAAACATCTTACGCGGCGGTATGAGGGTAAATCTCGGCAAATGGGACGAAAATGTATAAACCGATGTGACGATATAAGATATATGTTTACACATCAGTGTCTCGGGTATTTTTATAGCAGACTCGCTCAATTTTTCTGTACTAGGTTTTGAAACTGTTTTCTTGATTTTAGTTTAATTATTGTTCAAACATTTGCCTTTTACCTGCCTTAATTTTAGTAACAATAAAATAAAACACAGTGACTTTATTTAATATTATTTTATAGATATACCTAGCAATTCAGATAACTGGCATTCTCATCAGTTTTTAAAGTAACTTTGAGCAAATGGCTCTCTAAAGTGTTTTTTTCAATGTTAAACCTTGACTAAAGTCAATCTTCATTACAGTATAGGGCTGACTATTATAGGTATTTAAAAAGATCTTCCTGCCATTCCTATGTTCTCGCACATTGGCTTTCAACCATTCAACAGATGAAGTCCCGCATCGATCGGATAAGTTATCGTGCAACCTATCCCCTCTAAAAACCTTTGACGATGACGTCAGGAAATTAATTAACCAAAGTTCGGTAAGCTGGAAGAAATATCCTTAAAAAATGTGCATGCGCAGATAGAAAAGTTTTCAGGTTATGTTATAGACGTGTCATTTGTCATTTTGTCAGGAATATGTGTTTTATATTTATAACAATTTTGTTTAATAATACTAGTTTTTAAATGAAATAATATATTTTTGAAATGTTAGCTTCTTCATCACAAAACATGTCAAACACTACCTCCTATTCTAATGATAGAGGACTAAATTTCGAGAATGAATATGTTGCAGACCCCGCAACTGGGGGCTTTTTCAATTCAGACTTCAAAAAGTAAGTTATTTTGTCGTTCAGAACTTGAAAAATATCTGTAATAAATAATACGTTTTTAGGCACGATGATCTTAAAGAAATGCTAGATTCCAACAAGGATAGTTTAAAACTTGAGGCAATGAAGCGCATTATTGGGGTATGTTATTTTGCAAATTCCTGTTATACAATGCTGAAAAACACATTTTGTAGATGGTAGCAAAAGGAAGAGATGCTTCAGTTCTTTTTCCTGCTGTCGTGAAGAATGTGGTGTCAAAAAATATTGAAGTTAAGAAACTGGTGTATGTTTATCTAGAACGTTATGCAGAGGAGCAACAAGACTTAGCATTATTATCTATATCTACTTTTCAAAGAGCTTTAAAAGAACCAAATCAATTAATTAGGGCTGGTGCATTAAGAGTTTTATCTAGTATAAGAGTAAAAATGATATCTCCTATTGTAATGTTAGCTATTCGTGATGCTTCCTCTGATATGTCACCTTATGTTAGAAAAACTGCTGCTCATGCAATACCAAAGTTGTACAGGTATGAATATTATATGTATTTTGCTCTAACTTTATGAGAACCAATACTTTCCAAAGTGCACTTATCTATTTTGTACTTGCCCATTTTTTTTTTTTAAATATCCATGAGAAATTAGCATGAACACATTTTGAGTCCAAACAAAGAATTAATGGTTTATTGATTTTCAGCTTAGACCCAGAGTTAAAATCAGAATTAGTAACGGTCATTCAAAAGTTACTAGCAGATAAGACTGTGTTAGTTATTGGATCAGCAGTAATGGCATTTACAGAAGTGTGTCCTGAAAGGGTAGATCTTATCCATGAAGTTTATCGTAAACTCTGTGCCTTGATAGTAGATGTAGATGAGTGGGGTCAAGTAACCATTGTTAATATGTTAACAAGATATGCTAGGTCTCAGTTTACTGATCCAAATATTCACGTGAGTTAACTATTTTTATTCGCTGTATGAGTGTGATTATACAAACCTAAAAATTAGTTAATATCCCCAGGTATCAGAAGATTAACTGACAAGAAGCTCTTTTATTGGCATTATGTGTACATCTTTTGTAAATCAGTGTTATGTATGAATGAATAAGTACCCCATAAACCAAATGGTTCTGAATATGATAATATACATGACCATAATTCAGATAATTTAATAGTTTTCAGTACGAACAGGTACAGTTTTTCTAGGATTTATGATATAAAACAAAGCACTTAATTTTCTACAATATGTGCTTCTTTGTTTGTCTATCTACCTGCTTTATTTGTTAGCTTTTGATTTCAATGTTCCAGAGGAGAGGGCCGCTTAAGTAAGTAGCAGATTTTTTATTACTTGCGCTCAATAATTCAAACGTTCTGGATTTATTTTTGATTACTGTTTGAGTATTTATTTGTCACTGACTTTAGTTTTTTTTCAAGTTAATATTTGAGTATTTGCTTGTTACTGCCTTTGATTTTTGATTAATTTTTGAATAATTATTTTTCCATTATTATTACTGATAAATTTCCGGAATTTAAATCTGATCTAATTTTCTAACTTATTTTTGTTGTTTTATTGATCGATTTTCTTGATAGAAAAAAAAAATTGTGGCTCTCTTTTTATTTTGTCGTGAAGCTTAAGCTAAAACGAGTTACATATTTCAACTTTGGGGTATTTTTCGCTTGTGCCGTCTACAAGCCCGTGGCGCCTTAAATAAATAAAACCCACCCCTACTCTCTGAAATTTGAGCTAGGGCCTAATTTGTATGCTCTGCGACAACTCGTTCTAGCCTACGTATCGACATTCGCAAATTCATACAGTTTTAATTTTAAATTCTCCAACTTTCAATTTTTCTTTTAATTTGAAATTATTCACTCTCGGTTCTTTCTAAGCTAAAGTGAAGATTTTGCGCCTATTAGGAGGACAAAAAAAACGTAACAAGTAGTTTACCTTAAAACTGAAATATTTCCATTGGCATTTGCAATGCAGGGATTTTTGGGAACTTTGTTTTAAAAATATTTTTAAAAATAGCTGTATTTTTTTAATGATTTTTGAATTAAAATTAAACATATTGTACCTACTCACTTGTGGTGGGTTTATCTATAACCGAAAAGGTATACATACAGCTCTAAACATTCGTTTTTAATAAAGTCCCTTGATTATAATGAATACTTTTTCGAAGTATACTAACAATGTTAACAGCATTGGGGAATGGGGAGGGGGAGAGACGACGTACCACAATATTCACTGGCAACATCATTCATACCGAAGTATAGGATCAGTGCAACACATATCAGAAGTCAGAATGCGGTCGGCATATTTTGCATGTAGAACTCCACTGGGAGTCCGGTCTAACATACCTCGTAACATACAAAATGTGCAATAGGGCGAGTAGTAGATTTATTTTGCTTTGTGCGGATGAAGTTTCACATTTGGAGTCTGGTCTACGAGTATACTCATTTTTTTGATGATATTTTGTTGCATATTTAATAATTGCATAATTAAAAGTATTTCATATTGTATGCAAGTCTCATGAGAATAAATCTAGTGAGATGATTCAGTGTAGTAGTGATTTTTTAAATCTTACTGACAGATTTACCTAGTTGATTTTATGATTTGAGGTAGTTTGGTATTCAGATGCGAAATTATAACTGTAATAAAACATTTTTTTCTGACAATATATCAGATTAATGTGCAATCTGATTGCTTTAAGTATGGCTAAAAATATATATAGGTTAATATCGTTTATATTTCAACGCTTTGTCAGCATGTGATATAATTGAAGTAACAGTAGAATCATTGTATCTATCCTAATTCCATACATTTCAGGAAATCGAAGACGAACCAGACCGTCCTTTTTATGACTCAAATTCTGACGTTTCGGAAAAACCCGCTCCTTCTTTGTTTCCTGATCATCGATTGTTGTTGAGATCTACCAGACCTCTCTTGCAGTCGCGAAATGCTGCAGTTGTGATGGCTGTGGCTCAACTATATCACCACGCTGCTCCCAGAAGCGAGTTTCCACTAGCAGCGAAAGCTTTGGTGCGTCTTCTGCGTTCTCATGTTGAAGTTCAGAGTATTGTCCTAAATGCGATAGCTTCTATAAGTTCCAAGAACAAAGGAATGTTTGAAACTTACTTAAAAAGCTTTTTTGTCAGAACTTCGGACCCTACGAATGTAAAAGTGTTGAAACTAGAAATATTAACAAATCTAACGACAGATGCTAACGTTTTAATTATATTGAGGGAACTACAGACTTACATCTCCAATAATGACAAATTTTTCGTTGCTGCGACGATTCAAGCAATTGGGAGATGTGCTTGTTCAATATCTGAAGTTACAGATACGTGCCTTAATGGTTTGGTTTCTCTGTTATCTAATAGAGATGGTAAGATAAACATATTCTTATTCAGAAATAAGGGTTTATAAATAATTTTCTTACAGTTTGACATTATTTAATGCTGATATGAATTTGTATACACATTTTCATGGGAGTAACTACTTCAGTTGAAATACATTCTAATTTCTACTGCCATATTTCTTCTTAGTAATTATCCAAAGCGTTTCCCGATATTGATACCTACTGTCTAGATTTTGGAACACCAGTTCTCTTTAAATCAAATGCTCTAAAATCTTTTAACTTTTTAAAGACACATATACTGAGAGATAATAGAAGCATTGGTAAAATTAAGTTTTCTATTAAATGCATGTTTCTTGACGTAATTAATATTTGAATCCTATACTTTAGTTATTTAATGTCGGCCTCAATATGCTGCATGTTTCTGGCAATCAACTTTCATGCAAAGATGTAAATGTGCATCAAAATCGTTGGAATCGTTTTGGAAGTACAGAGCTATTATTATGGAAGTAAAGTGTGCATTAAATTGGTGATTGATTTAATGTTGAAGCTGATTTTACACAGATTGTTATTTGGTCAATGATTGTATATGTATATGTAAATTTTTGGATCAGTTAGAACTAAAATATGTTTTTCGTGTCCTCCAGATTACCGTTGGTAGCTCTAGCTGAAACAGTTTAACAGTTTTTGTGAAGGTGAATGAAATTTTAGGTACCGGGTGTTTCACTGACCCCCCTTTAACTTTCTCAATTGACGTTTTAGAAAAAAACGTTCAATACAAAAAATAAAGGGGATGAAATGAAGTTTTTTAGGGCATAGCACTGTTGTATACAGGGTGTCCCATAAATGCGAGATTAAACAAAGTTATATTTTTTTAAATGGAACACCCTATATATTATTGCATATTTGGATTTTGCGGAGCACTCTTTCATAAATAATGTCATATACCTATCTGTTACTGTTTTTGAAATATTGACAGTTGAATATCGACCATTTACCAAGTTTGACATCCTGTAGAATCTAAACGGCTAAAGATAGAGCAAAATTGTTTGCACTTTCATATCTTGGTTTTTCATAAGCTATCCTTTGACACTAATTTTCTATTTAACCAGAGGTTAAGAAATTCCGGTTAAATTTAACCTCTGGTTAAATCTACAATTAGTGTCAAACGATAGCTAATGAAAAACCAAGATAGGGAAGTGCAAACCATTTTGCTCTATCTTTAGCCGTTTAGATTTTACAGGCTGTCAAACTTGGTAAATGGTCGATATTTAACTGTCAATATTTCAAAAACAGTAACAGATAGGTATAGGACATTATTTATGAAATATGTCTAGAGTTCTCCGCAAAATCCAAATATGCAATAATATATAGGGTGTTCCATTTAAAAAAATATAATTTTGTTTAATCCCTCATTTATGGGACACCCTGTATACAACAGTGTTATGCCATAAAAACTTCACTTCATCCCCTTTATTTTTTGTATTGAACGTTTTTTTTCTAAAATGTTAGTTGAGAAAGGTAAAGGGGGGGTCCATTTATAGTGAAACACCCGGTACATTGTCTTTATATTCATAATTACCATAAGACCCTTGAATTTATTAAGTCGTCAAGAAAAACCTAATTATTATAGCCAACAATATCCAGAACTATTAAGATTTTTATTATTAATCTCACAGAAAAAATATGTATAAAGAGATAAAAATATTAATGTGTAGTCTTGAATTAAGCATGTTCGAACTATGTAATGCATAAAAAAGGTTGATACAATTTTTCATATAACACGTGATTACACCCAAACCAATGGAAAATGTTATAGTTATTTTATCCTCAAAGCTGTATTTCATGTGGAAAAATCTTATTAGCTTTGTGCTTGTATTTTTATGTTATTTACTTTTTCTATTTAAAAAATGCTTATTTGAAATAAGTTCTCCTAAACTTTAGCGAATCTCAAATTAATTATTCTAATTATTGTGCAAACTTTCATCAAACATTTTTCTGAGAAGGTGAAGGTGCCGAATTTGGGCCACACACTTAGTTCTCAATTACTAAAGAATTTATTAGTATACGAGTACATATTCAGATAGTGCTATTTCTAATACTTGGTGAATATCAAATAATAATAAATTGTCCATGTAATACCAGCTTAAAATATATTTGTTCTGCATTTGTATACCGGGTTCAACCATCTGATTCTACTCCTCTTTTAGTTTGTCAACAATATATTTTTACAAGAAAATTTACTTTCGCAGATTCATGGCTCAATTTTTCAAAAATTTATTTTATTTTATTTTTTCAATTATGCGTACTTATTGGCGTAATCTGATTCTATATAAAAAGATATTTCATACATTTTCTCGACAAATGCTCTTTATCTTTACGACTAGTTACTTGATTTTGCAGAAGCTGTAGTTGCCGAAAGTGTAGTTGTTATTAAAAGACTGTTACAAACACAAGCCGCAGATCCTAAGGAAATTATTACTCATATGGCAAGGTTGCTTGACAGTATTACTGTCGCGCAGGCTCGTGCTGCGATTTTGTGGCTCCTCGGGGAACACTCTCAAAAAGTTCCCACAATTGCGCCTGATGTCCTTAGAAAACTTGCCAAAACTTTTTCGGATGAGGTATGACTTCCACAGATAGTAATATTAGTCGTAATTAAATTAGATTAGTTTAGAGGCTTATGGGGTACTGGCTTCCACACTGCGACCTTTTCAGATCTATTGAGTTTGCTCTTAAAAAGCTATTTAGACTTCTTTACCAACCCGGTCTTCTCCATGAGACGCCTTAGGTTAGTTTTCAGATCCTCCGTATGTCTGGGAGCGCTTGACTTTTCTCCCAACGTAAGAAATCTTAGTCTTGACAAGCCCTAGCAATGGCAAAGTATGTGTACTGCTATATCCTCTTCTCCCTAACGAAACCTGGAGAGCAGTTCTTCTGACTTAGTAGATATTCAGTGAATTTTGGTCTCATTCCTGGCAACCTGTTCCACCATCCTTGAGATTACCTTTGCATCCATAATTTGATGCTAGCTTTTTTATAGGTTTGCCTATACTGCAGAAGGGTGTTTGTCCATTCAGGGCCATTCTGGCTAATAAGTCTTCTTCGCTGCCTTTGCACTCTGTATCTGATGGTACCCAGGCTAAGGTCAGTCTGTTTCGACTGTCCAGCTCTTTTAGGGCTTCTACACAGTCCCAGATCAGTTTTGAGTTAGCTGCTACTGTTGCCGTTTGGCTGTCAGAGTAGATTTTAATGATTTTACCTGTAAACTCCTGCCATATCAACTCATTTGCACAATAATGTATTGCGACAACTTCCGCTCCGAACATCGACACATATTTGACTAAGCTCAATGAGATTCTTGTCTTTGGCTTGATTTCATATATAGCGCCACTTGAACTCTCATCGGTTTTTGATCTGCATGTATAGACAGCTATGTCTGCATTAATAGGAGGCCCCTCATTCCATGCATCTCTGTCCATTAAACATCCTAAAAGCTATGTTTGGGAAGTATGGCATCCGTTTCCATGATGAAGTCGCTTTCCATCTCTTCATATAACTTGTCTTTCCCGTGCATTCTGCTTATGGGTGCTTGTCCTCTCATTTTGCTTCTCTGTCCACCAAACCACCGATCAATATGTTATCATGGGTCTAATGACTGGCATAAATCACCGCGGTCATTTTTTGGTTGCATCCCCATGTTTTTCCGCACATCCTTCTGCACAGATTGAAGGCTACTATGCTTTTTTGTGTAGTATTTTGTAGGAGTTTATTCCATGTTAGCTGATAATCAATGATGCCTCCTATGTATTTTGCCTCTTGTGCAAATGACATTTCGACTCCATTGAGTACTGCCCTGATTTCTTCCAGTGTACTTTTTTTGGTGGAAAGCTGTGTGAGCTCCATGACCGTACCTGCGAATCTGCCTTTTGCAATAATCGTAAGGTCGTCGGCGTATTCTAAGCGATAGAAACCTTTGGATGTTAGTTAGTCTTAATATCAATTCATCCATTAATAGTAACGCAAACATCCAAAGGTTTCTATTGCTTAAAATATGCAATTACCAAACTTAGAAGTTAATGTTAGTGACGTCACCCAAAACCTGACACCAACTAAATATTTATTTGATGTGGTTCTGCCTTTTTTTCTAATTTAAATGAGGAAATGTGTGAATGGATGAATTTTATTTTTAGATACCTTGAACGAAATTGTGACGTTTATTGCTGCTTGATATTTATATCATTCATACATATAACTGGTTACTAACAGATTATTATTTCAGCATGACATCGTTAAGCTTCAAGTAATGAATTTAGCTGTCAAGTTATACATCACCAATCCACAGCAAACTTCGTTGTTGTGTCAATATATTTTTAATTTAGCTAGATATGATCAAAACTATGATATTCGGGACAAGGCTAGGCTCTTAAAGCACTTTGTTTCTGGACAAAACGGAAAACTGAGCGCTCAGGCGTCAAGAATATTTTTGTCTAGCAAGCCTGCTCCTATTCTACAGTCCCAATTTAAAGGTTAGATGGTTTATTTAATTGCACTCTAAACACTTAACATACATGGAAACACTCTGGAGGTATACAAAATTTCAACCGAAATTTAAAGGTCAATAACATTCTCTCGGTATTTACTATTTATTCATATGCGGGATAGGCCCATTTGTACAAATGTCCAAAATTTTACAGTAATATCACTCCAAACGAAGTCTAAAGTGCATATGAATGCTTACAGTTAATTTATGTTAGTAAACATTTCAAAATAAGAGTAAATGTAACATATTGGACCAACAAAGTAGGCAGAGTCAGTACCAGTAAGAGAACCAAGTTCAAAAGCGCCTTCTTCAATCACGTTTCCAAGAATTCATGGCAATATCAACTAATCATTGTCATGCTTATTTTCATTAAATATAATCCTATTTACCATCGAATTCTGATCATAAATGATGACGCAACTCGCAAGTTTTAGAATTCTCTAGAAGTCGAGGCGTGTTACTGGACATTCAATAAAGCCGTTAAGTATTTTGTATGTAAACTACCAAGCTCTGACTAATTATCGATTTCTATAAATTTAATATATATTCCATTGGAATGTGCATTCTAAATGCAGTGTGTCTTAAGAGTTTTCTTTGCATATATTCAAGCTTATCAATATAAACGAAATAATATGAATTCCAGAGATTAGTACAGAATTCAATATGCAGTTTGATCAGGGATGTGTAATTTTGTTAGTATTGGGTGTTTAAAAAAAAACGGCGAGTAGGGCATTATTTTTACGATTCTCTCCTAGGTCTCGATTAACTTGATTACTATACGGAATCATTATTATTCATTTCAATTCAGTTCTTTAATATTGTTGAAATTTATAATTTCAATGTACACATCAGTTTACAGTATTCAAATTAATTAAGACCTCCTAATGAACACTAACAAATACAAGTGTAAAACCGAAAGGTACTCTAATATAAAATCTCTGAAAAAATATAAGGACCTTTAATGTAAAATTATGATTCCAGTTAAACGAACAAGAGAACAAATTTAATAATATAATTAAAATACAGCTTCTTGCCTCAAATAATGACATGATTTAAAAATTCCTGAAAAGAATAAAATGCTTTGCTGAATAAAAATGGGTTTACGACTCTTTTAAACTGCAATGAGAGTAACCCTCTTAGAGTTTCAGGCAATTTATAAATGCCTCGGGCATTCTGGCACCTTCCCGGCTTCCAGAATCCATGCACACCAAGGTTTCAACATCAAACACAGAAGGAACCGTCCAAAATTCCAGCCAAAGTGAAAACCATCTTGGCTCCTATGATATGTCCTTATATCTGATATGAACATGTCATGTAAAATCGCGAAATGCTCTCAACTATCTTTCGTTTAAAGTTCTGATTTGGAGCATTGAGCCATTAGCTAGTACTCCGAACAGTCGCAACATTAGTAATAGTCGCACCAACAAGTTTAAGAGGCGGCATAGTGAGTTTTCCGAAGGATCCTTCTCCAAATTGATGTATCCATATGTACTTGCTGTCTGGCCTTCAAAATGATATGGCAAACATTGGTATTAATAAAAAGCCTTTCGTCGTCCTTTTCAAATTTTCAAGGCTTCAATTGGATTGGTAACGGGCTCTGTATTCTTTCTTCCCATTAGCTCAATAATATTAATTTTGTCAGCTGTTTGTTCATTGTCAGCAATACAGGATTTTAGAAGGAGTAGTCCCGCTTTCAGGTATGGTGACCTTTTTCGACATTCAGCAATTACATACGAGCTGCTTGAATGCTTGGACAACATATTAGCAGCACTGTCTTCTTTAAGGGAGTAACAAAGAAGCAATAGAAAAGCAAGTTAGTTAAACAATATTCTGGCATTCATATATTATAGCATTTCAGCATAGAGCATCAGACTGGTCCAAAACTAGCGAAAGGATCAGGATTGGGCATTTCAGGTCCAAACTGTAAGCTTTTCAAACCGCTAGGCAAATAATAACCATCTTCCAAGCGGAAGTGCTTGCCACAAATATATGTGCAGAAGAGTGCCTCACACAAGGACTTCACAGAAAGCACATCTACATAATCTCAGACAGCCAGGCGGCTTTAAAAGCTCTAAAAGCTTTCAAGTGGGCGTCAAAGCTATTCTGGGAATGTAAGCAAACCCTAAAACAATTAGCAACACGCAACCAAGTAACTTTAATGTGGGTTCCTGGCCATAGAGGGCATCGACAAAGCAGACTGCCTTGCGAAAGAAGGAACACCATATTATGGTCCAGAGCCCTACTGTGGCCTTATGAAGAGCCACATCACCGAAGAACTAAGCAAATGGGAAAAAGACCAACTGTCGTCCTACTGGAGAAACACTCCAGGACTAAGATAGGCGAAAAGGTTTATTACAATCTCTGCGAAAAGAGCATAACAGCTCTTTGACATGAACAGAGCAGATATTAGAACTGTCGCCGGACTGTTTACTGGATACTGCCTGGTAAAATACCACTTAAAAGCAAAGCAGAAGACGACAAATACAGATTTTCCAATAATGCAGCTTAAACCGCAGAACATCTACTCTGCCAATGTCCAAACTAACTCTGCAAAAGGCTAAAGCGAGCGATAGAGCCTACCAAAGCTTTTTTACAACACTAGCTACCACTTTTCAGTCAATACAGATTGATCACTCCGATTCAGAAATAATCGTTCTGGGAGATTTCGATGCCCACATCACCAACTGGCTCAAACATCACAACAAGACCGACAACGAAGGTAGAGAAGCTGAAGCATTTGCCATCAGCTGCGGGCTTACTCAACTAGTAGACGAACCAACTCGAATCTCAGGGAGAGGCGAATTCGCCGCCCTCCTGGATCTTTTTCCAACTACCAATCCTGACCAGTACCAAGAGGGCTCTGACATCATTATGGCAGGATCCACCATTCCTTCATCTTCGTCAATGGACTACTGGGTGCCTCGGTCAACGGCAATATGTCATGGCATGACCACGTTGCTAACATCGCGCTATTTCGCAACAAAAATCTGTATACACCTCAGCAGTTGCTCTTGCTCTACAAAGCGAAATAAGACCGTGCTTAGAATATTGCTCAAACACCTGGGTGCCGCACCAAAGCACACCCTAAAGCTGCTGGATTCCATTCAAAAGAGAGCTGTGCGTCTCATCGGCAACCCGGAGTTTACCCGGAATCTGGATAGTCTGGAACATTGCAGGCATGTGGCCGAGATATTCCTGTTTTACGGATACTTTCACGGCAGATGTTCGTTCCCAGGATTTGCCCCCGCCTCATCCCGCCCCTGGCATCGCCTGTCAGACAGTCACGACAGACGGCAAGAGCACACCAGTTCGTCGTACAACTGGAAACACCTAGAACATCGCTTTACGAGAACTCCTTTGTCCGTCACACTGCATCACTGCGGAACTCACTCCCAGGACATCTGTTTCCCCCTAATTACAACATCATCGCACAAACACCGCTCGTCGAGCGCCATAGGATCCCTTTAGTGTGTGTGCCACTACCATAAAAAAAAGTACCTGGAAGGAGTACAGCTGTCATCTCAGGAAGTGAGTCAACTACCTCCCAAGAAAATAGCTTCGTTTGGAAGAAGCCTACGTCTCTTAGACACAAATTAAGTTGTAGAGTCATGCACAAAATATCTGTAAAGGTAGCAGTGCCGGGCGGCTGAAACTAGCCGAAACGACTCCCTAGCACTGTTTTTCCGACGGTTTCATATGCTGATGATACTGTTTTGTTGTTTGAGGGGGAGACTTGGAATGAAGTGAGGGAACGTGCAAGGATGGGGTTGTATAAAGTATAAATATCTGGCTAGACTATCACAAATTAACCTTGAATTTAAATAAAACGCATTATATAGCGTTTTGTACTTCCGCTGCAGGTCCTCCTTATTTTTGTAAAATCTCAGCTCCTAATTTTGAAGGCGATATTGAGGCGGTATCTATTTCAAGGTATTGGGGCATGATAATTGCTACCTAAAACTTTATTGGTAATGATATACACATCTCTGATTCGATATGGAATTCTGGTATGGGGTGGTCTGTACAGCATTGTTCTAAATAATTGAATGTTTCTCAAAACTTTATATTTAGAATAATTTATAAATAAGATAAACGGTACCCTACATATCTGCTATACAATCAGGAAAAATTTAACGTTAGGTCCTTGTATATACTCTCCGTTTGTTCATATGTTCATAGAGTGAAAAATTAAAATCAAACTGTAAATTATCAGCATGATATAAGCGCGAAAATCCACAACAACGATATGAGGTTTACTGAGTTCATTTAGAATATTAGTAATTAAAGTAAGAGCATAAGAGCATAATTTCAGTTTTAAAACAGCACATAATATTTAATTTAATTTATTAAATAATTCCGTACGAAAATTAAAAAATATTGACCAGGCGGTTTGCAGAATATTACGGTTTTTAATTGTATGTATTACCAAGCAGATGTATACTCTTTGAAATTGGTAAATCGATGGAATGTTCTTTCCGAACTTATAGCGTAATCAAGGTACCCTTCTTGCAAAGAAAGTTATTGAAATTTAAATTTGTCGGTACAATTTCTATATCTAGATTTTTTCTATGTGTGCATTTTTCTCACTCGATAGGATCATATTCTTAATACAACGCTTTTTAATTCTTCTTCTAGACCAAGAAGACTTACAACTAGGATCTTTATCTCACTATGTTAAGCAAAGAGCGGCTGGTTATGAACCATTGCCAGACTTTCCAGCCGTTGCACCATCTGGAGATCTAAGAAATGTCGAACCAATTTTGGTAGCAGAGCCTACTAAACACTATAAACATTCAGTAGGTATCAGTATATTACATCATACACTTATGCTTAACACTGTTATGAATGAATACTCATACAGCACTTGTTTCATATTATTCTAATGTGAATTGTAGCGCATATCAGTCACGATCTATAGAAATGTATGAACATTTCACGACGATTGGTATTATTTCATAAACCAGAACGTTCTGCAGTTTCGATGTAAATGCGGATAGTAAGATAGTTCAACGGCCATCGGTGGAGGTCTGTTTACAAAGCTCTTTAGCTGCATAATGACTGCCTAAATCGCTTTGGTACAACTTGAGACGGCGTTTGATATATTTCATGAGGAATATGATGGGCAGCAAATGTTTCCCATGAAATGACGAAAATATTAAAATTTTTCAGGATAAGAAAAACAAAGATATGTTTTCATGGGAATCTGCTTCAGAAGCAACTTCCGCCGCAGAGGAAAGCGAGAGCTCTGGCTCTTCAGATAGCGAATCTTCAAGTGAAGACACAGGCACCGAAGAAACCAGCAATCCCGAAAGCTCGGCGGAGGAAGACGACTCTGATAAGTAAGCCTAATATTATTCTTAATTTACTTTCTTATTTATGACAAAATATTCCAATATATTTGATATAATATAGAGCCACGATTCATCAAATTTCAGAATCAGTATGCTTTCCATTTACGCATAGGATTATTAAATATATTTTGTGACAAAAGCTTTAAGCAATATTGCGTGCTCTCACTTGCTCTTCCCTTTATCAATATTTAAAAATGTCTATAGCATTCTAATATTTTAACAAACCACACTGATATAGTAAGCTAAATTCGTTTTTTGGTATTCCTTCCATTTTCTGTTAAGACTAGGACCTTTAGGTTTCAAGGTATCTTTTTATAATGGACTAAAAACCTAAAGAACTGTTTATCTCTTCCAAAGTTCTATTTTGACGCAGTGAATCAGCTGCTTGTAATATATGCTTGTATGCAATGAATATTGCGTAAATGTAAAACCCGCTTTAGATCATGCTTGTACTTTTACTGCTAGACTTTAAAATATCTACAATGGAAAATGGATATCTACATCCGCCGAAGTTAAATATACTAGGAGTTCCATCGATAGTTTATTGAATAATTATAATTTGTATGGAAAAGTCTGACATTTGTGTTAGTTGGTCTGCCGTTTCAAATGCAAGGAAATTGGTTTTTTAACATAGAACTATCTTTTTTATCCTTATTAAGTTCTTACTGACTGTATGAGTACTTTAATGTGTTCTGTAGGAAAAGCGTCAATTCAAAAGAGTCTTCATCTGAAGAATCGGAATCTTCTAGCTCTGAATCAAGTTCAGCTATAGAACAATTTAGTACTACACCCATTAGTAACCACGTTGCCAAGACGAATAATTCTCAGAAAGTGCTTAATAATGGTAATCAGAAATCCAATTTAGATCTTTTGTTAGATTTCTCTGCTGGCGATTCATCAGCTCCTGTGTTAACACCTTCTTTAGGTAAGTGTGTATATTGTCCTCATACTGGATTAACACGTGCGTCACTAAAATTGTATTTGACTGAAACTTTGTGTATTTTTACGTCATTTTAGGAGGATTTTATACTCCAGCAACACCAATGGAATCTTTGCCAATAATCGAAGTGGTTCAGCCACTATATACTAATACCAAGCCGAAGGAATTGCTTAGTAAAATAAACGGTAGAGGGCTTTCTGCTACTTATCGTTTTACGAGAAGTCCGCATTTGTACTCTCCAAGTATGACGAACATAAATATAATGTTTACCAATAACACTACTGAAGCTATAAGTGACATTCGATTAGGAAAAAAGGTAAATGTAAATTGAAACAAAAAGTCTTTTAATAATCAACCAGCGCATTTTCGGGACCAATAAATGATAAAGTGGGCTGTGTCGCGTTTCTCATAAAACTGATAAGACAACGCATACATTTTGCTATGCGCAAAACAGGTGAAAAAAAGTGGCTATATTTATTAACTAAACTGATCGAAAAAAGTTAAGGATATGGTGTTTTCGTTGTGAAGAAATTTTTCTAGACAAAAATGTGGTATATCTATTAATACCTATCTCGTTTGCGTTCAAAAAATGGTGTTTGTAAACATAATAAAATTGTACCCAAACACATAAAAAGCACTATCCCCAAAAATTTAGTTTTTATTTTTGAAAAGTTTAGTTTTGTTAGTGTGTTGCTAAGCGCAGTTTGCGATATTGTGAATATTCTGTCATCTGCAAGATGAATAGACGTCATTTAATGGTGGAGGAAGCAAATCAAGCTATTGGGTTGATTCTTGAAGGCGTGCGACAGATCGATGTGGCTGATTGGTATAATGTCTCTCAAAATGTAATTTCTTGACTTAATAACCGATTTAATGAGACGGATCTGTCATCGACAGGCATAGGGAGGGTAGACCCAGATCGACAAATGTTATGGAAGACCGAAGATTAGTGAGAGGAGCTAGGATGGATCCTAAAAGAAACTGCACGTTGCACAGCCAGGAGCTTTTTGCTGCAACCACAATTCGTATTACCTCTCCGACGATTTTGAATCGATTAAATGAAGTAGGTTAACATTGCTATAGGCCTATAAGACGCCCTCCATTGACAGCAGTCCATAGAACTCAACGTTTGTTTTGGTGTAATGAAATAGCCAACTCGAAACATGCATGGAGTACTGTGATGTTCAGTGATCGAAGCCGCTTTTGTCTTCGTGCTGACAGACGTACAGTTGGTGTGTAATTGTGAATTCTTTGAGAAAAAATAATTTTCGAAAAAAGTTGTATAACGTACATCCAATCTCCTTCTGAAATGAAACACATTTGTTTAACTCAAAAAATTGTTTAATTAAAATTAACAGGCAACTTTTCTCTAATAAAGTAAGAAAACAGATAATTACGAAAAAGTAAAAACAATATTAATAACGTGTAATTCCACCTCTATTGGCTATTACTGCTTCAACTCGGCGAGGTATACTTCAAATTAAATGATCCAAGTCATTTTGATCCATGGTATCCCATAAATTTGGATGAGCTTGCCTCAGTGACCTTACGATCTGAATAGGAGGTTGATGGGCAACTAGTGCCCTTCTGAGCATGTCTCAAACATGTTCGATGCAATTTAAGTCAGAAGAGAGCGGAGGTAATGGTAAATAATTAAGTTAATTGAATGCTAGCCGTTCCTGTACTACCCTGGCTCTGTGCGGGCAAGCGTTATCATCCAGAAATCTGAAAATGAACTCCAAACTCCAACGATAATCATTCAGCATGTTATTAATGATGTCGTGGGCATAAATTTCACCCGTCATGGTACCTTCACAAACATACAACTCCATTCGACCTCCGTAGAAAATTCCACCCCAGACCATTACACCTCCACCTCCGAATGGATACACTTCTTGAACATATCGTTCATTAACTCTAGCATTTTCTGGTCTCCAGACACGAACTGTACGTCTGTCAGCACGAAGACAAAAGCGGCTTTAATCACTGAACATCACAGTACGCCACGCATCATTCCAGTTGCCTCTTTCATTAGACCAAAGTAGACGTTGAGCTCTATGGACTGCGGTCAATGGAGGACGTCTTATAGGCCTATAACAATGTAAACCTGCTTCATTTAATCGATTTAAAACCGTCCGAGGGGTAATACGAATTCTGGTTGCAGCAAAAAGGACCTGGCTGAGCAACGTGCAGTTTCTTCTAGGATCCATCCTAGCTCCTCTCACTAGTCTTCGGTCTTCCCTAGCATTTGTCGATCTTGGTCAACCCTACCTATGCCTGTCCTTGACAGATCCAGTCTCGTTAAATCGGTTATTAAGTCGGGAAATTACACTTTGAGGGACATTATACCGAGCAGCCACATCGATCTGTCGCGCACCTCCAAGAAGCCACCCAATGGCTTGATTTGCTTCCTCTACCGATAAATGACGTCTATTCATATTGTCGATGACAGAATAACCACAATGTCGCAAACTGCGCTTAGCAAGACACAAACAAAACCAAACTTTGCACGAATTAAATCTACATTTTTGGTAATAATGGTCTTTATCTGTTGGGGTACAATTTTATGATGTTTACAAACAACATTTTTTTGAACGCAACCGACATAGGTATTAATAGCTATACCACATTTTTTCTAGAAAAATTTCTTCATAGCGAAAACACCATATCCTTAACTATTTTCAATCAGTTTAGAAAGTTATTAATAAAAGTATGCAACACGTAAAGATACTGGTTGGAAATAAAATTGATATGGGAAAAAAATAAAGAAATTGTACATGAATCCATGTGAAAATGTGGTCACAGAACACGCTACTAGGTTTTTAAAACTATAATGCTCATTAATTGGAATGCGAAATAAAATTTTGTTGATATTTATAAAGTTCTGTATATAAAAAACGATCTTAATGATTTTTATTTTTTTTTACTTTCTTAAACAACGTGGGACTAGCAATAGAATTTCAAATCATATGTTTCAAGTTATAGATTTAGGTTCAGCCAAAATTATGATTAAAAAAAAAGTAAAACATGAAAATTAGAACTAAAGAAACAAAGGACCGAAATCGAGAACGTTTTAACCGAAAAACTAAATGATAGATGTTAGGGGAAAATAGTAAAATTTCCTTGCTTGTGAGGTTGTCTGTTTACAAAGTTTACTAGCTTCTATTGATAACGTATCACCTTATTTTGTTATTGTTTGCGAACTTCCGTAACATTTGGTTGATCAAGCCAGACATTTGCAGAGCTCTCGCGTTCAACTTCACTCTTCTTGTTTTTCATTACTCTAACAGATATTACTCTTTTTATTCCTACTTTCCCTAGATTCCTGGAAGTTTTTGTCTATATAGTGTGAGACTCTGTTATATAAAATAATCCTTGCTGAAATAGCATGCGTTTCCCTTAATATATATGTGTTAGGGTTTTGAGTTTCTTTTCAATCCAAGCTTGTCTCTCGATAAGAATATTATTAATAAGAAATTAATTCTCAGTTACTAAAATATTTGAATTTGAAGTTCCGATGCTTTTTTAAATATATACTGTTTGCTGGACCATAACGCATTTTACTTTTTATGTACATTCGGCCACCGTCCATCTTCGAAGTTCGTAACGCGGTTTTTTTTTCCTTAGAAGTAATCACGTATACAACTATTGAGTTATGTTATTTATGATGTTAAATTTATCTGCGAAATCTAAGTAATAACCATTTTTCACCGGACCTTACCAGTTACTTGATTCTTTTATTAGCTTATTTCATTGCGACTTTGTCTATTCCGATATGATACGGTATCGCGGTACGTGAACTTGCTTGAATTGCAAGCGGTATCATTGTTTCCGTTTCCAATCTAACTTGTTTTTGCACGTGGAGGATTTGTTGAAGAAAGTGGGAAGAGGTATGAACAAAAATTCCCAATGTATTATACTAGTTTCCTAATTCTAGGGCCACTTTTGCCTTCCACTTGTCAGTGAGTGATTGATTTACTAATATTATTTTTCCAATTACATAAAACAAACAACAAAATAAAATTTTATATTTCATGTCTTCACAAATTATTTTCATTTCATTACAGAAGGTTACGCATAGTTTAAGAAAATCTATAAAGCAACACATTCAAATAAATGTAATGTTTGCCATTGAATCATTCGATTTATATTTAGAAATAATCAATTAACAATTAATAACAACTATTTAAGTAGTGTTTGAGTATTGATGGATTCATCAAATTAAATATTTCTCATGAATTTATATTTTATTCAAAGACCATCCTAATGGGTTTGAGTAAAGATATGTTGACATCAAAATTGAACAGATATTTTATACTTAAATTCCTATCTAAAGTGAAACATATATTTTTATTGATTTAGCAACCTCGAACACTGTCAAAAAATAAACAACGCGTTAGATTCTGGACGTTAGTGAATGAACACAATTCGTTATTTTAATGATACACCGTATATATTTTCAAAAAGTGATGGGAGAGCTTTTGACCTTTTTCAATTACAAAATAGCTTTTTGTTTTTGTTCTCCTAAAAAAATTCTTTTATTTTGAATGTGTATGTGATTGAAATAGTAATCAATTGTTGGTATTTTAAAATTTTTGCGGTTTAAAAATCAGCAAATGTTGGTGAAGTTGGCATTAATACTTTGTGACTTGTCTATATACAGTTTTTTCCATTAACTCTAAGTTAATATTTGCCACAAAAATCTATTGTTGGCATTAATACTTGTTGACTTGTCTATATACCGTTTTTTCCATTAACTCTAAGTTAATATTTGCCACAAAAATCCATTGTTTCTAAGGCTTAATTCACCTATAAAAAAATGTCATAGTAATTGAATAAATTAGCAACTGCAATTACTAATTGTAATAACCCGGTACAGAAAATATAACGTGTACAGCGAAATTTAATGTAACCCGTAAATTGGTTTAAGAGTAAGTACTTGAAAATAGCAACAACAGCGAATTACATTATGTAAACAATACTGCATGTAGCTTTCTCCTTATCAGCCGATTTATTATTCTTCAAATTTTTAGCTTTACTTGTGGTATTCGATAATGCTTATTATGCTATAATGATATGATAATGCATAAGAAGTTATTTCGTGTATATGGAAGAAAATCGTATTCCATCCTATTGGTAATTAAGTAATATACAGCTAACATTTAATTCAATTCAATTCCGATTACACGAGTTTTATTATTCTAATATTTTCCGATATCCGCTTTACGCCGCCTCAGTGTTAATGTTTATTATTTATGCCAGCATATACCTAAATTTGCAATCTCGACGTAATTATGCGATATTAGCAACTACGAGTTAATATCCCTTGTTCATAGACTAATAATTACGAAATTCTGATTATTTTACTTCAATACTATATGGATATTCCTTATTTAAAAGAATTTAAAACTACGTTTCATTTTATTATATACTTCACAACTTATGATTTATGTAGTTTATATGCTGCGACAATTAAGATTGTGTCAATATGAACCGAAAATGTACAAAATTGTAAGATTTATTATACTTAAATAATTTTCGCTACTGTTCAGTTGTTGAAATGGCTTGTTTATTTTAGTATAATTTCTCAATTACGTATAGCTTGTTTTATTGGCACTTATTTATTCTTCCCATGCCGGAAAGCAAATCAAATTTTCTTTTGAGATTAAGTACTATCTATTTGATTTTTAACCACAATGTGTGATTTTGGAATTTTAGTTAAACTATAATTTGTGCATCTACTAAAATGCGAAATGTACTAATTTCCAGAAATTTTCATTAATGATTTTTTCTAGGCAATATCCTAGCGATTCGATTCGATAAAATGATACTTTTACTGCAAATATTTGATTGAGTATTAAGTGTGAATAATTAATATGGTTATATATTATATATTTTGAAATAGAACGATGGTGCCTTGCTAGGAAAATATATGTATGCATATAATGTAATAGTGTAAATATATTACCTAAAGTTACCTCGATATATAAAGAAAATATATAACTAGCTTAGCACATTTCAACATTAATCTTATAGCCTATAAATACCTGTGTACACTTCTATTTTAC
>JAEQML010064757.1:0-21723 GCA_016904865.1 Pissodes strobi | reverse complement strand
CCTATTTCATTAGTCTTTCAGTTTATTTGTAACATCAAACTATAATTATTATCACTTATCGTGTCACGTTTGATCAATGATGTACCGGCATTAATTTGCATATGAAAGAGGTTTAAGCACATGTGTGTATATTTACCTGGTTTATTTTTCTTTATCGTTTACCTAAGTTCCTATCTCAAAGCGAGATAGTGATTATCTTATCTCGATCTTTAACTAATTAAGACGTAATTTATGTCAAATTATTGTTTATGTGCCAAGGGCCATATTTATAGATTAAGTAAAGAAATTACTTATCTGAAGTCATTAGACTTGTTTAAGAGAGGTTGTACCTCGTTTTTTCCATTTTTTTATAAAAATCTAGATATTTTCTATTTGAAGTTGCCGAGTGCCCCTGTTTGACAAGTTTCATATTTTTTTCATAATTTTCTTTTAAATTTCTAATTTCAATTTCATATCTCAAAGTAAAGAAAGGAAGTATCTTGAATAACAGTAATTAGTTATATTGTTATTTAATCATAGTTATTTACAATTTTTGCTGAACTTTAAATTATAATTTAAGTTCTGATTATATCTACTGTAACCAGTAAATTTTCAAGTTTTCAACCTCCTATGTCAAACTGAGGTCCACAGGATATTCTTCTGTATAATTTTTATTAGCAGTATACACTGGTCTAAGACATTTATTATTTTTCTTTACATGTAAATACCGCTGGATGTAGGGTTGCCAAGTTTTCCACGAGCCAAGGGAGGACTTTTCCAGTGGCGGCTCGCGGTTTTGAAAAATGGTGAAGAGCTATCCAGAGGAGAAAACACCCAACTGCTTAAATTTTGTAATAATTATTACCGATATTTTTTAAGTAAATCATCAAAAAAATTTATGTGCCTCACCTGTATAAGCACACAACTGAAGTGAAACTTCTGAAAGAGATATTAGGAACTGAATTTTTAGTTTATAAAGCTTTTATTCTTCAAGTTTTGCCCCAGGTTCGACACTTTTTTTTTGCCTTTTTCAATATTTTCTTCCATAAGGCATCTTTCAGTTTTTGCCATCTCCGACCTCATAGGTCAACTCCTTGGCCTTTTTTTCGCCGAAAACCGCGTTTCTCTAACTTTTTTTTATATATTTTTTTCTTATTTCGTGTTATAATATTTTTATTAACTTTTCGAACAATATTTTACGTTTTTTCCAAGTTTTCCCATTTTTTAAAAAAATTTTGGGTATCCGGGGAGAGTGGGGGTATAATTCCCTCCCCCACAGATGACCCCTTGACACGGGATCATCGGTTGTCAGATTTTCGATCCGAGACTCCGTTACAGAGATATCGGCCGGCAAAAACGGTTTTTCCCCCTTAAATTAAAGCCACGGTCCCCCCCCCATATTATCAAAGGTAGCCCCCCATGAGGCGCACCTATCATAAAAATTTGACCCCGTAGCTCTACCCGCTCTCCTGAATTTAATTATTTCAGTTTTTCCTTCTCCTCCCCCTCCTGGCCGGAAGGGGAGGCAGGGGGGAAGGGTAATTTTTCGGATTTACTAGCCCCGCTAAAGAAGTTTCACTTCAAAAATAAAATATTACTTGAATATCAAAAACATTGGCTAACTCGATGGTTAGCTTTTAAAATGGAGACCAATTCGAGGAAAACATGTTGGATTAGGCTTGCCAGACGTACTCCTTTTTTGGATACAATACCCTTTTTGCTATATAGAATTTTGAAAATGCCCTTTTACTAAAAATCCAGAAGGGATACCCAAAATACTCCATTTCAAGACGGGCGTATTTGTTAAATAAAAATTTATTTTTAACTCCGCTTCTGTGGAAATCGAGCTTGGCATCACCTATCCCTATCGCATAAGCACAAACTTAAATTTAAAAAACATTTGTATCAAATTATAACTAGCATATAAAGCGCGAAATCTACCTAAACAACTAACCGAAACCATCTAATATAAACCCGAGTTGTAAGAGATATCCGTATATAATAGAACAGAGACATGTACTCCATCGAATATTATTTGACGCCACTCAGAGGCCGCTGTGCCAAATTTCAAATGGTAGGTACCAAAAACATTTAACCTAAAGAGACCCGACAACTCATTCATAAAAATCCGAAATCTTGCAAAAATATCAACAAAACGATTGTCCCGCCTCCTTATATTTTTATCATGATACAATAACAGGGAAGGTAGGATACTCAGCGGCTTCAAAATCGTCTCTGTCTGCGCATTGACGTCACAAAGAGAGTTAGCCCTTTAAATTATAATGGTAACAACCGCAATATATACGCAAATTTTAGATTTAACTGAATAGTTTGTTTTATTTTGATGGATAATCTAGTAAATGAAGTTTTGGATGATTAATTAAAGGTAACTTTGAATGATTCACGTTATTATTAATGTTTTTTTTAGGATATGGATTTTTCCGCTTTAGCCGATTGTGGCAAGAGTTTACAATCAGATTTTTTTTTAGTACATTCAACAGCACACATGACCACTCTCAGTGATACATTTACACAGAATAAAACGAGAAATAAAAGCTTATATTTTTTAATAACATAGAACTTTTTCTTTTTTAATTAAAACAGGTATCAAGAAATATACATTATAATTAAACAAATAGAACAAATAAACATTATATCTACTAATCTACTGGATCTATGCATAATGTTAAGCTTGCCAAATGACCTAAAACACAGTTTTATCCACAATACCGAAAAATAATTTTGCATTCGACGCGTTGCGTTTAGCTTTAATCATCAGGAGATGATTAAAGCTAAACTTAAAATCTGCGAAACTCCATTATATAAAAGAACCAATCCTGGAATCCTAGTGGTCATGCTCAATCAACCAATACAATGGATTGTACGGAATAGGCCTTTTATCTCTATTTAAACTATTCTTACATTTAATAACTTTCATACTGTCGTATGAATACATTATGAATTAATGTTAAATTTTGTATGGTTATTCTATGATCATTATCAAAAACATGCTCGACAACACTTAATTTTTCTGCTATACCATACTTTAAATGAGTTAGGTGTTCTTTGATCTCGTTTATATACATCTTCTAGTTTGCCCAACATATTTTTAGTTACAATCCATGTATCCAATTTCATAAATTCCACTTTGTTCCAATATGTCAATTTCGTCGTTGGACTACTTAATACTTTCTTAATGTTAAACTGAGTTTGCTATACTAATTTTAAACCTAAGAACTTTTTGGAGCGGAGTATAATGAGGAGCACGATACACATATAACGGTATGCTCTTGCGCAGGCAGAACCTTCCACACTGAAACGTGTGACGTAACCCGGGAACGGCGGCGGCGCTTACGATTCTGTTATGTAAGCGTGTATAGAACATATGTTTTGAAATGCAATATTCGCAGTTTTGGGGGAGTTTAAAGGACATTTTCGATAATAGGTACGTTCCTATTTATACGTGTACGTGTGTTAACTAAAGAATAAAAGCATTTTCATTCTATATTTATATTACTAATTATAATTGATATATTATACATAGTTTTACTCTAGAAAATAGCTTAAATGTACCTATAAAAGGGTATTTAAGTATTATTTCAACATTTTAGAACTAAGTAAAAAAATCGGGATGAGATTGGTTGATGTAATGTTTATACTTGATGCGTAGACTCGAGGGGCACGCGGTCATGATAGTATTGTTTTATAATTCATTCCTTCATAAATTAATTTTTTCTTAATTTAAATAAATTACGTAAATTCAAATATTCTGTACGCCGTAGAAGTAGATCAGCTGAGAGAAGTTCTTTTTGATTCTAATATCTTGGCCCATAACATATCCAAAAATAATAAATAAAAATCCCATGCAAATAAAAAGTCATTAAGCATTAAAAAATTATTCAATTTAATTTAGCCCACAAGATATAGTTTTACCAAACTTAAAGTACAATTTTAATTTTCTTTGTATTGACCTCATTATTTAATAGTCAATATTCTGAACCCTTTCAAATATTTTTTGCCCATTTTTAAATATTTATTTCATTTCCACTGAAGTAGACTCGGTTTGCAAAGTAATTTTTGATCCCAATACCTTAAGTCCATAACATGTCCAAAAATCTTTGAAAATAAAAAAGTTATTTTTTACATAATAATTTTTTTTATGATTCCATTATAAATGTTTTAGTGCTTTGTTTCTTTTTTTCAATAAACTAGCAAAACCAATGAGTTTTTTTTATTTAACATTTTCAAGAAATTTCAAGATTTTGTTGGGTTCTTTCCAAGAAATCTTGGACTTGAGAACTAATTTCTTGTCTTGTCTTGAAAAACGAAGATTATTTCTTGTCATGATCTTGTCTTGAAACCAAGACAAGATCAAGACAAAATCAAGAAGTTGTCAAGGAAATGACGACCCCTACATATGGTACCGGATTTGGTTAAATAGTAGTGTTTTTAAATATACCATTTTTTAAATATAATACTAATTAACAAAAAGGGAAGGCCTAAATGAAAAAAAATATATTCTTCATAAAAGTTTCGCTTATGTCTTGACAAGGTAATAGAGCAAATCCCATATTTTTGCTTGTAAGCTAACAAACATATCACAATAAAATCATATACATATTTTAACGGATTTCGTTAAAAAGTAGTTTTTTTAAATATACCACTCAGTTAACAAAAAGAAAAGGCCCAAATGAAAAATAAAATAAAACCTTAAAAAAAAATTAAAAACAACGGGGTTCGAACTCAAGCCGCGCCGCGACCACTCGGCCATGAGAGCTGTTGGAACAGAACGATTGCATGGCGAAGACATGGCGCGATTAGGTGCGCAAATCAATCAGTTTTTGTAGCGCTACAGAACCTAACGATTTTATCACCCTGGTACCTTCGTATGTGAGCATGTGTAAATATTCTTCCCGGCGCGCATTAAGAAGTTTCACTTCAATCACACTTCAATAATACATGTTGCTTTATTTTTTTTACTTATTTAAATTTTGGCAAATATTTTTTAACCACAAGTGTCTGGCTGGAGCGTGAACCGTGACTTGATAGTGGTATATCTAAAACGAATGTTTAAAGAACGGAACTAAGGCACAGCACCACCCGAATGTCGAATTAGCGGCAGCTAAAATCACGGGGTACGTGAAAATAAAATCCATCTCTAGCCATAGGATGTCCCTTTAGAGTGTGCGCCACTGCCATTAAAAATCATGTAAATCGTGGAAATATGTAATAAAAATAATAAATAATAAAGTAAAGCTTTAATAATTAAAGATACTCACCATCTTTTACGTTAATTCCATCTTCTCTTCGACAAGCTCGAATCCACTGATTTGCTAACTCATGTTTAGGAAAACGAAAATATTTAATATTACTCCCTTTGGTGGTCCTATTATTGTTCTTACAAGTAGCCACAGCACAGTTCGGCATAATTATACTATAAGTTTTTAATTTAGATAATCCTATAACATTATATAAACACAAAACAAATCTAAAAATTCACTTAATTAAATAAAATATGACAGCGTCAAATTTTCCCGGGTGACGTAGATGCGCGGGTGAGTCAAAAACGAGTCTAGAAATCAGCATACCGTTATATGTGTATCGTGATGAGGAGTATATGGTATTGAGACATATTTTGTAATTTCATCCTGATTAACGAAAGAACTAAAATAATATATTTATTAAGTTAGCATTGAAACTATTAACTTTTGCTATATTCTTAATTGTCTCCTTTTCATTATTAAATCGTTCTCTGCTGAGAGGAAAGTTAACCATACTCTGTACTAAAAGATGAAAGCTAGCCATTTTGTGTTGGTCACATGAAAGGAGTCATTAGAAATATATCAGTTAGTGGCAGTATTTTTTCTATAAATGTTAAATTTCAGTGTGTTACTATTTATAATTACTAAACTATCCAAAAATGGTTATTGACCATTGTTCTCGACTTCATAAATAAATTTAATGGTGCGGAAGCAGCTGTTGTTTGTTACAAAATCTTGGATATTAGAAGTTTTCGTCTCAAAAATCGCAAAAATGTCATTTACATACCTGTACCATAACCTTGGAAAATAATTGAACTCCTGACTGATTTCATTTTCAAATTTACTTATGAAAAGATTACCTACCTAAGAACGGTGATAAACAGTTGGCCATTGTCATGCCTTCAAATTTTTGGTAATAGTTATTTTTATATTGAAAATAATTTTGATTCCTGCAAAGCTTGGTTAAACCTAAATATTCTTGTTTGATTTCGTTATCAAAACCAAATCCCAACATAGATGTCAAATAAAATAAAATACCGGTATAAAATGAAAATAATCATAAACAAATCGGCATTAAAATGATGTAAAACTTATACCTAAGTTAGAAAATAACTTTCAATAAAAATATTATTTTGTTATTTTGGCAAACTTCTGTTTTTTTTTAGGTGCACTGTCCCTGATCTCATTATTTAGATTTTTAATTCTAAAATACATCCTAGGCCTAAAAAATAATAATTTAACTTTATGATCACAACCTATTTCTAGGGCAAGATTCATTACAATTTTAAATAGTTCTTTCTAGTTTTAATTGTGTCACCATTGACGTTATTGAACATTTTTTCCAACTCATGCACCTTGTGAACCAATTCTTTTCAAGTTTTTTCAGACCACCCTCGTAGACTTGATCAGTCCATGTAAATGATGGACTGGTCTCTTCTACAGTGGGAATCTTCAGTTTATGACATATATATCCTGTTACATGTTCAAGGGCATCATATTTTAATAAATAATTTAAGTAATAAATCACACACTCACACACATGAAAAATCAATAATGAACTATTGAATTTACTACAAAAACTAGTTGTAGTAAATTAGAACTAACTAGATATTATTAGCACACATATTACATATACATTCATAGATATACGCGTTTACAGATAGAATCATCACAACGTATGTTCTAAAAAAAAAGTAACCAAATCTTACCCAACTGATACATTGGCCGGATGTCTATCACTTAACCTTAACAAAATATCTCGTTAAGAAGACTCACTCCTAGCAGTTATATATGTAAAAGGTTCCGTTTCTTGCTCGTTAGTGCTACAAATGTAATGAAATCCTCAATTAACCAACGCCATTAAACATACATGTTATCATACAATTAATTAACCTACTGTGCCACAACATTAATCTTAAATCATAACTCTGATTCCGAGTACCTACAACACGAATACACTAAAAAATACTGAATTTTCCTCTGACTTTTTTGTTTCTATGAGTTTTGTTTCAAAATACATAATAAAATAAATAAGGAGAATGATTCAAAATCAATATTAAATACTATCCACACAAATTTGCAACTTTATTAATGTTTGAGCAATTAATAAAATTGTAGATGGTGCGGCTAAACTTTACTGGTCCATCCGGCAATCATTTATTTGTGAATAAACTCATAATAATCACCAGATTTTAAAAATTGTCCTTTAAACCTGTTTAGCTCCACCATCATTAATTATTAAATACCTATTAAAAGGTTAGTGCATAAATAAATAATATATTTTAATTTTGACATACCTTGTTGTTTGTGATTGGATAAGTCCTTCTACATATTTGGCACCCCTTTTGGTGGCTCTTTCTTGTCGTTTTTGCTCGGTCCTCGATGGTTGTTATGATTTTGGCAAATTGAGCGTGGGCACTGCATCACACTTTGGCTTAGGCCCCTTTTTGAGTCATAATTCAAAAGGTTATGCATCAATTTTCTTTCAAAGTCGTCGTCCTTGAAATGTCTTGAGCATATTCGGGACGTTTTAGGATTAAAACTATCACTACGGCAACAAGCGTTTACCCACAATTTTAGCGACAAAGTATCTTTAGGGAATGTATGAAATCTAATACTTTTATCAAAGTTCTGCGCTTGATTATCAATGTTATTACAACTGTGCACGGCACAACGCATTTTTAATTGTCAAATTTTCACTTCTTTACCCAATGAGATATAAGACTTTTAGCACCAAACATTGCAAAAAAGTTATAGTTCACACCACACAATATCTAAATCTGATATTATCCACGCAGAAACCGAAAAATAGGAAAAAAGCCCAAGAAACACACTAAGCTCAATGGTAAAGAATACAACAAGACTCTCTTTTTTACGTCACAAAAGTTGACAGCTGTTCGGCTGTCTGCGCAATATCCTACCTTCCCTGTTATTGTATCATGTATTTTTATGTATGGTGTACAAACTTTTGTCAAACTTCGTCCCCACTACTAAATGTAGTATTGCCCGCCCCCGCCTGAACGAAAGCAAGGACAGTTCATAGACGTAGACTTTGAAAATGTGAGTCCATCATAATAATACTTTCAATAAAGTAAATACGTTTAATTTGAAATGATGGTATTTATTCGAGTGCATTATTTAAAATATATTTATGTTTTATTTATAGTGTGTGGGTTAGATTGAGATAGTTGGGGTTAGATCTGGGTTCTGAAGTTTAGTTAACACAAAATAGTTATTTTGCTGTGTCACGAAATTTTTCCGTGTCCTTGCAAAACCACTGCGATGAAACCAAAGAAGTATTCACTTCAAAAATGATTTAATAGAGGTTGGTAAATGACTGGAAACATATCAGATTATCCATTAATATCACATACATAGGTAAGTATTATAAAATATTAATTAATCACATCATAAAATGGTGCACACTGTACTACTGTGTTTCATTTACTTTTACTTACTTGTGGAAACTCAGGTTCGGATGATAATAGCTGGAGATTTTGCATACCTCACACCGCAAGACCATCGTTACTTTGATATAAAGTTTATAAAAAATATTTATAGGAAATCACTCACGAAATACAAAAAAGCTACACGTCGCGTCGCGTCCCACAAATTCAGGCTTTAAAACGTCCATTTGAAACCAAACAAAACTGGGCGAAGAGTGCTATTTTGCCCGTTTTTTAATGAAAAACATTTATTTATTCAAGTCGCGATCAAAAGTTGGACGGCCATCTTGTTACTTTTGACGTCTGTATTATTAGGAATCCCATTCAAAACGGTGTCGAAATATTTGCTAGTGAGCTTTGACATTGCACAATTTTGTTAATATCATAGCAACCAGTCATCAAAAATAGTGTCGAAAAGAGCTTCTTTTCGACACAACTTTGCGTATCGAAAAGACTTCTTTATGATACCAAAATAGAAATAGTATATTGTGCAACAAGTGCTGAAAATAAGATTTTTCACACGAATGAGACAGTTTGGTGACACGAGCCATAAGCGAGTGTCATAAAGTCTCATGAGTGTAAAAAGTCTTTTCAGCACGTGTAGCACACTATACTTTTTTTACGACTGCACTGCTACATACAGGGTGCCCCACTGGGAGTGTTGTAGAAAATTACATGTTATATGGGAAACATTTTTATTATTGATTTATCAGAAAATTTTATTCCTAATGAAAGAAGCTACGTGAGTAAGAGATTCTCGCTAAACTATAACTAGGGGCACAGTCCTAAAATGGGGCCACCGGAGTGGGGTCCCTATTTTCCAAATATTTTGAAAAAGAGGCTCCGAGGGCGAAGCCCTAAAATGGGGCCCCAGGGGGGCGAAACCTTAGAATGGGGCCTATGGTTCGGGAGTCCCATTTTGTACAGATTTAGCAATGGAGCCCCCGGGGGCGAAGCCCTAAAATGGGGCCCCAAGTCTTAAAAAAAGGCCCTCTGGTATAAGACTTCCATTTTCTACAGTTTTGCAAAAAGGGGCTCCCGGGGGGGTGAAGCCCTATAATTGGGCCCCTTTTTTAGAGATCTGGTAATGGGACCTTTGAGGGCGAAGCTCTAAAACGGAGACGAAGCCCTTTAACCTAAATACCCGAATAAGCGTGTGAACGTGAAAAGTATACTTTTCACACGATGTTTGAAATGTCCAGTTTTCAAGAGCAGTTATTAGTGCGTTTAGGTCTATTTTCAGGGCAGTCGTAGAAAAAAGTATATTCAACTTACATTTGCAAAGAATGGTCATTGCATAATATACTATTCAGCAGCTAATAATGAAATAAAATTTCCGAAGACTTATTTCCTGAATAATTTCAAATTTGAACACGAAATTTATGAGATACCAAAAATACGCAATTTTATCCCGATTTAAACGTTTTTGTGACACATAGGGTTTTTCTGCTCTCAATGATTAAACGAAAAATTAAATCATACCACTGCTAGCCTAAAAATAAATTGCTTATCATTATTTTTGAGACAAATAAAAAGGAACTGAAGTATACAAATTTTATTTAAAAACATACAAATATGACAAATATCTGGTTAATGACATATTCAAAAAGTAGCTTAATAACTATTTTCTTCTATTAAATACCTATTAAAACATATTTACAGCAGTGCCTTCACTGGTTTTGAAACGTTACCAAGTTAGTATAAATTATCGAATGGGGAAGAGCCGTCGGTCGTCGACCTCCAATGCTCTCAATCTATTGGTGCAGTTACTTTACTACGTGCATACTATAAATATTTTGGGGGTAAAACAAGGCGGAACCAAGGGAAGCGGCATTGTCAGATTGACATGTAAGAACTTCAGAACCGGTTTTTGATGAATCAAAAATGGGGAAAATAAGTATTTAGTGTTCTAATTTAATATGAAAAAAGTATGTACAGTAACTCGTAAACTTAAAATTTGGCAACGCTACATCTATCGACCATAGAATGTGCCTCAATGTTGGGGGAAAACAAAGAACCATTTGTCCCGTCTCTTCAGGTTAAATGTCTTTGGTAGGTACTATCAAATAATATTCTTCGTAGTAGAATATTCTTTGGTACTATGGAAACTACTATTTGAGCACGAAAAATCTTTTAGCAGTGGTAACATGGTTTGAGATTGAATTGCTATTTTATTCTTATTTTTTTGCAATAATATTATAATAGTGGAAAAGGAGGACATTTCGGTGACAAGGGAGAAAGGAGGACTCAACGTTTTAAAAAAGGACTGTCCTCCCGAAAGGAGGACACTTGGCAACCCTAGCTGGATGAAGGAAACCTCTATTGTCCACGTCGCTGTGCCAGACATGTAGAGGGAGAGCCATACGCTAAGGCAACCTTTTTGAAGACCTACATCAGCTCAAGTCAGCTAAACTTGGGAATAGGCAGAAGCAGGTTTCTAGTAAAGGTCCCAATACGGTTGCATGGTTATACGATAGTTGGACAAATAGGTACGGAGTGGTAAATTAAAATAAATTGATTGTGAAGACCAATTAAATTTGTTGATCTTTAATAATAAAGTTAATTTTATTTTCATCATATAACAAGCTTATTTATAAACCGTATTTCAAGTAACATTTGTACATTAAACTTTCAGTAATCAATTTTATTTGATTGCATTTGTAATCTAATTTTAATTATATTGATATCAATTGTATGAATATCCGCAGTGCATAGGGTACCATAACTTGTAATTTAATCATATAGTTAATTTATCATTTATTTTAAGTTGATTTCTTTGATTTATCGCAAGTGGCGCCTTCATATAAAAATCTAATCAACGGAGGAAATAACTTAACTCACACCCTCAAATAAACTAAATAAATTAACTTTTGCTCTATCTTTGCCAATTAGCAACTGAGCTAGATATTCATTACAAAGTGGCACATTAATTAGTTACAATCGTACGTTTCTAATCGTTGAAAATAGTTTGGAGGCAAAGCAATTTATAAATCGGAATCTTACAAAAAGTGAACTCTCCCGGGCCCACAGTCTACAACTGGAGCCTTCAAAATCACATTTATGCTTTTTGGAGATAAAAATAAAATAACATTTTTAAAGGAAATTATCAATATAAAATTGGATAACAGGAGATGACCAGTTGTAGATTCAATAAGGAACCTGGGAATAATTTTGGATTCTGACTAATAGCAATTGTATTTATTATGCATATTATTTAAAGTTTCGAAAACAAACAAAACACAGCATCAACTAAACCTAAATCAGAAATTAAACAGCTCTCTTTCGATTCATAAAATCAAACAGCTCTTGTTGGTTTTAAAAAGTCAAAATGAGTCCTAATCTTTGGAAAAAAATAAAAACAACATCAACTAAACCTAGAACAAAAATAAAACAGATCTCTTTGGATTTATAAAATCAAAATAAATCTTAATCTTTGGAAAGAAATAAAAAACAATATCAACTTGACTTGGCCCGTTTGGTCCTTGGTCGTCGTAGTGTCATATTATACTATTCAACCTATTCGTAATCGTTACTTTGTAAAAAAAAATTATTCGATAATTCCGGGACATTAAAGCCGGGAACACACTTTCGACACGCCACGCCACTCTGCGAGCTAGCGCGTACCGTGGCGTGCTATGCAAAAAGTGCGGAGCTTCTAACTTGTAATTACCGGCCACGGGAGCAGACGCTAAATTCCGAGATTTTCCCGGATTTACCGGTCATCTGGCAACCCTACGCTGCATCCATCGCTAGCGCTGCAACGCAGCAGGGTTCTCCAATGTTCCTCTCCAACATTCGAGATGAAGCCGACGCGTAGCGCCTTACTCCCTCCACATATTTCTAATCATTTTTCTAGAAATGAATTTCTTAAATAAGATTTTAGCCTTTTAAGAGCTGAAAATTAACGTTCCGGTGTGACAGACGTGACTGGTACCATCACCAACACTTTTAACAAACACTTGGGAATAGAGTTTTATTGCATTGATTTAATGCCTCTAGTGAACTTGGGGGTATTACATTTCTGGCCCACAAATTGTGGAGTATAACTTCCATTTATTTTGTCATAAAATCACCATTTTTGAAAGTTAATCTAACGCAATTTTTGAAGGAATGATACAGTATTCTTAGGGACAATAAACCTTTCATGACCTAAAAAATCAACAAAAAACGGCACAGCTATTGCTGCACCATAGTAAGCTTCTGGTAAACTTGCTTCAACGTTACACCGACGTGTGTAAAAGTGGCTACTATTCTTAGCATCTTCATTTCGCTTTCAATGGAATTTAAAATCTCAACAGATTCATTAAAAATATCAAAAAAGCAGGTATCCATGTTTTGCTGCATTTCATTTATTAGTGAGTAGATGTTATTAATAAGATTCTTTGATTCAACTAAATCGCAATTGACAGCTTGCCGCATTTTACACATTTGCAGAGTATGTTTAAAGACAACAACAGAATTAAAATAGGAGTCTGGAGAAATTATAGCTTTTAAAACATAGCTGCTGAAAGTTCTTCCTAAGTATCTACAATGGGTACAGCCATTTCGTTAAATTTCAGAAGACCGTCATGATTTTGAACCCATCTCGTAGCACACATGGAGCCCAACTTATGGCAACGTGAATCTGGCTAATAATGTTGCATTATTTTTTGTTGTAAAATATTATTTCTTTTGGGAGATGCATTGATAAATATAAATCCGACAAGGCCTGCAGCGGGCTACCAAAGAGGTCTACGCTTTGGCTATCCCTGTGTTAGATAATAAAATTATCTGAAATTTCGGGAGGTGTTTGAACACATAAATGTCGTATTCAAAGACTCCAAAACTCTTGTGTACGTTTTATTATGGGTCATCGTAAATGCGATCATGTGTATGAGGCATATATTCAACTTAACTGGCTTAGAATGAAATCTAGAAGAATTTTGCAGTTTAACGAATTTGCAATTAAAATATTAAATAGTCCGGAATTATATGGGACACTAGAAGAACGACTTTTCAACTGATTTGATCTTCCACTTTTTACAGATTGTCCTTTGGTCATTATACTTTCTTGTTTCTTCAGGAACGCCAATATATGTAATAAGGATTGGATCAACGTTAAAAAGCTAACAAGAATAAATATTAGCTCCATGCAGGGCCGTTCCTGAAGGGGGGTGCAACGCATGCACCCGCACGGGGCGGCGGAGATTAGGGGGCGGCATTTTATGTACAACAAAGTTTATAAATCAGCTTTCAAAAAGATATTTGAAATATGGCAAATGACGCTACTAAAACAACGAAATTGCGTCATTTTTCGACAATGTTCAAGAATTATATGTAATTTTTGCAGCATCAACTGTAAGGTTGGAGGTATTGAAGCAGAATAACCTGTATTAACTTCGAAACCGTTAAGCGACACTCGATGGTAAAGTAGAATAACTGCAATTAAACCTATAATTTCAAATTTCAAAAGGGTTTACAACAGTCTTAATGAAATAATCGATGGCGAAAAAGAGACAAAAAAACGGGAAATATGGCGCAAACATTATCCGAGAAATTTATTTCATTTAAATTTATCTGTTTATTGATAATTTGGCATGATCTTCGATCATAAATTAACGTTGTTAATAAGATGCCTCAAAATCCTAAAATTAATCTTTGCGAATGTGTAACTGCTTCGAAAAATTTTATTAAAAATTTCGATGAAAAAAGAACTGTTGAAAGTTTTGATCTTTGGATCACTAGCTGCAGAAGTTAACATAGTTCCCTCTTGTCCGTCAACGAAAAGTCCCCCAACAAAATTTTAGAGTAAATTTCTATTTTAGTATATTAGATACAACAAAAAATTCAATAAAAGAAAGGTTTTCTTTAATAGAGGTCTGTAACAATTTATTTAATTGTTAATGCTTATACGAGTTTCACGAAATGGAACCTGAGTTTTTGCGAAAATCATATATAGATCTGGATTCTTATTTACAACAAGGGCAGGGTAACTTCCCCAGCGAGATATCGACGGAAATGAACTGTATAACGAAATTTTATCGTTCAATGCCACTGTTACATCACTTAAAGAATCCAAACCCAACTTTATATTAATTTATATTATCGAAACTGATCTTACCTCCTGTTTTCCTAATTTAGCCGTGGACTTAAGAATATTTCTTACATTACGTGTGACAGTGGCCTCTGGGGAAAGAGGTATTAGTAAATTAAAACTTATTAAAAATTTCTTACGGTCTACTATGTCCCAAGAAAGGTGGACAAACCTTGCCACTATTTCAATTGAACAAGATATGTGTCAAAACGTAAACCTCTCAAATTAATATAATAGATGATGTTGCAGCTAAGCAATCTCGAAGGGTTTTAGTTTTGTTTTTGTTTTAATACCAACAGTATTCTGATGCATTTTATTCTTTTATAACTCAAAAACGAATTAGGCTAAAATTTTTATTTTTAAGACGACTTTTTGTACTAACACTATGCAGTATGCAGCATGTGCAAAAATAAATTCCAATTTAATAATAATCTTGTCTCTCTTTTAATTTTAAAATAATTTCATTTTAAACCAAGAGGGGAGAGGGGAGGCAGTTTCTTTTTTTGCACGGAGCGGCAGAAGCTCCAGGAACGGCGCTGATCAGCTCAAACTTTAAGCCATTGTTAAATGAGCAAGAAAATTGTTCATGCAGAAGATTATTGCAACCTTATAAATATTAAGGACGTAAGAATGGTTGACTTAACCATTTCATGATTTTCAGCGAGCAGGTGACTTACATGGTTCATTTATTCGGGAAATACTGACAAAACTTTAACTTGTTTTATTTTGTTTTAGGTTTTTTTTTTGAAAATATATAGCACGTTTTTTGATATTCCAAAATAAATTATTCCCAATTTTAATAATATATATTTTTTTATTTTCCTGTATACTTTCTTGTTGCGTTAGGAATGCCAACTTATGTAAGTTAAAACAAGAAAATAAGGATTGGATCAAGGTTAAAAAGCTGTCAATAATAAAAGATCAACTCAAATTTGACGTTATTGTTAAGTGAATAAGGAAATTGCGCATGCAGCAGGCAGGATTATTGTAACCTTCTAAAGGTTAAGGCCAGCCTTACACGGTCAATATTATTGAAGCAATGTTATTGACACAATATGTAGTAAAATTGGGTACCCCACACATGGCTCAATAATATTGATCAATATATGTTAGTTACGATCGTGCTTTCAACAAAGACGGACGAAATAACGCTAATTGCGCTCAAGAAGAAGAAAAAAAAGGAGACAAAGAAACGTGTGGATCAAAAGCTGATTAGGGAAATGATCGAGTAATGGATATGGAGAACTACTCCGACGATTCACTACTGAGCCTGACGACTACCGCAATTTTTTGCGAATGGATGAACAACTTCAGCAGCTGGTTGCATTGATTTCACCAGATCTTTTTGTCTCAAAACTCTTTTTTCTATAAAGTCCTGCTACGAAAACGGAAACACCCTGTATAAATAAACTATTTAAAACAAAAGAACAAGAATTTGAAAACCTGTTTTTGTCAAGAGCCACGCACTAAACTGCACATTTACCAAAATTCTTTTTTTCATTTAATACTTAAGCTTTTTAATTTTTTATATAATTATTTTTGGTTTAAAATACCTCATCATCGTTTGAACATCATAACTAGCTAACATGAAATACAGATTTATTAAATAAATGAAACGATACAATTATACAAAATAAGACCCTTTATTTTTAGACTTCAAAATATAAATAGAATAAGTACGTATCTCTATACATCTTAAAATAAATTTCCTCTCCTCTTCTTTATCCGCCGAATTCAACCTCTTCACTGTCTTTTCCTTGACTTTTCACTTTTGCACTAGTTGTACTCGAATTTTTAGCAGTTTCCATAGCAAAACACGTAATACTTATTGACGCGGCCTCAATATATTGACGGGCCTTCAATAAAAATTAAACCATTTTAATTTTCTTCGATACTCTTTCCATCGATATTATTGTTTCAATATACCACTTAGACGATCAATATATTGATCAATATCGATATTGATGCAGTAATATTGACCGTGTCAGGGGGCCTTTAAACATTTTATTTTTTTCAGTGAGCAGACGACTTAAATAGTTCATATATTGGCGAAATGCTCTTATTCGTTTCTAACTTGTTTTATTTTGTTTTAGTTCTTTTTTTTTATGAAAATACATGCACGTTTTTTGGGTTTCTAAAATAGTTTATTCGCAATTTTTGTAATAATTTTTTTAAATTTTCCTACAATATTAATAGGCCATTATGCTCTTTTATTGCTCCAACAACGCCAATTTATGTAAGTTAAAATAAGAAAATAAGGATTGGATCAATGTTAAAAAGCTGACAAGAATAAAAGGCAACTCAAATTTTACGCTATTGTTAAATGAACAAGGAAATTGTGCATGCAACCGGCAGAAGTTTATTGCAACCTTCTAAAGGTTAACAAAAGTTGTTGACTTAACCATTTTATTTTTTTTTCAGTAAGCAGATGGCTTAAATAGGTCATTTATGGGCGAAATATTTTTATTCATTTCTAGCAAGATTTGAACTCGTTTGATTTTGTTTTAGTTTAATTTTTTTATTAAAATACATGTCACGTTTTTTGGTTTTCCAAGATAATTTGTTCGCAATTTTAGTAATATTTTATTTAATTTTCCTGCAATATTAATATGCTCTTGTTGCTTCAGGAACGCCACCTATTTATCCAACTAATGTTGGAGTGCTGACGGAAGGGCCACTTTTATGTACAGGGTGGCCCGTTTAAGTCGGGCCTATACCTTATCTCGAAAACTACGGGGGTTGCAAAAAAAAATTAAATACAAAAGTTGTTCCTAGTAAATCGATCTTTATTTTTTTGTATTTTTTTAGTCGTTATTTTTTTATATACTGGGTGGTCAAACAAAGTTACGTTTTTTTAAATGAAACACCCTATATTTTATTACATTTTTGAATTCTACTTAAAATTCTAAACATATTTGATGTATGATGTTATACCCCTAGAGTTAGTAGTTTCACAGCTATAACCAGATGAAAATCGGTACTTTGCCTACTTTTCACCTTGGTAGCAGGAAGACTATTAAAAATGGAGTAAAATGAATTCCATATTCCTATTAGTACGGGAGGCCACAACCAAGATTTTTCGACAATCGCTATCCGCAAAGTTCTTTGTGGCTTTGGTAATTTTATTATTTTGATTCGAAAACCGGTATTTTCAGACATTTTGATGGTGCTTATGCCCTTAATTAATTTTTAAAGTTGTTATTAATTCGGACCCTAGAAACTGATAGCAAACTGTCTGCTTTTCGATATGCTATTAAATAATAGTGGAAATAATATGTTTTTTGGATATCAGAAAAAAATAGTGGTGCATGTACATAGGGGAATTTAAAAAAGAAATAAGAATGTCAAAAGAAAAAAAACTTTTTGCTATATGTCTGAAAACTATTTTCTTTCGTTAATTGTGGTCAATTGATACTTAAATAGTTATTTGTGTATTTAGAGCGCAAAGTAACGGATTGCCGCTTGAGAAAGAATGTTACTGCGCGACGCGAAGCGGAGCGCAGTAATCTTTCGAAAACGGCAATCTTACTTTGCGCTCGAAAAACACACAGAACTTTTTCTACAGCCGCATTTTTTAAAATTAAATGCACATTTTTGTCTATACTTATTCTCAAATTTGCAAATGACTGTCAGTTTTGACATATTATGTTCGGGCTTCGGGCATATTTAGAACAGCAGCGGGATTCTTATGTCTGAATTCGATACGTCACGTAACGAGTGTAGAGATTTTGCGATTCTTATCTTGGAAGCGAAAAGAGATATATCGAGTTGAAATGTCACTTTTACTCGCTACATATTTTGATGTCGAGTACCGTATTTTGCTAGCCTAACCAAAATATTAAAATTTGAATTCTGTTATTTGGCACCTTGTAAATACTTAATACGCTTTTTATTCTTTTGTATATTTCTAAAGTTGAACAATAATGTCCTTTCAATTAAAAGAATACCATCTAATGTATTAATTGGTTTTATGAAAAATCACCCAGAATTTGCGGCCGGCCGCTTGTCTGTAGCAAATGCAAGAGGAAAATTCCGAGAACTTTGGAAGGAATTAGCAAATAATTTAAATTATATTGGTTTTGTGGTTTTGGGACTAGAACAGTTGAGAAGTGGCAAAAGGTTCCACAGAGACATCTTATATTATGTACCTAGGTGCTGGAAATGTGTGGATTTAGAAGCTAACACAATTCAGCAAACATTTCTTAATTTACAGTTCTTCAAATCTTGCATCTGGTATCTTTTCTATATTGAACTCTCTACGATACGCCTAAACTGAATATTGTGTCGTCTTCGCCGCAAGATTTCGTTAAATACCGGTAACAAATTAGGCCTTTTGCGGAGGAGCAAAAATATTTAATATACTATCAACGCCTGAAGACACAAAGTTCAATCAATTATAAATTATTATCTTTTTTTTTGTAGTTATCTTCACCTTTCTCCTCTTTAATTTTGTCAAGTGGTTCTAAAAATGTGTGGCTTCTCGATAGAGAACTCGACACAGGATAAGAATCGCTGTCTGCTCGCTAGCGAATACCTTGTCGAACGATAGGTAGCGACTCGATACGTGACGTATCGAAAGATGAGAATCCCGGTGCAGGAGTGGCAGCAACAAACTGTAACAAACGCACGACTGTCATTTATTTATCTTCGGTTTCCATGACCATTCAGCACACTAGACGGAAAAAGTGAGAATCTCCTTTTCCATGTTCGCGCTAGAGCGCAAAATAAGGATCCACGGCATTCGTCGATTTTGCGATTTCATTTGAATTTAATATTTAGTTATTTTGCGCGCGGCTGTAGAAAAACACCATTTTCAGAAATATGTCCCGGTGCGTTTAATTTTATGAGAATGGGTAACATGTAAAAATTTTGGGGGAGGGAAACTTATCATTGTTTGTCTGAAATCAGGTATATATGATAGAAATACGATTCTGCATCACAAAATGCTAATATCAGACACATTAACCTGTGCACGCTGCTAATCAGAATCAGACATACTTGTAGACCATTGCCATTGCATTGAGCAGGAAATTTAATGCCTTTAATATTTGTCACCAAAAGCATTTTTTATACGTTACAATCATAACACTGGATTTATAAACTCGAAAAGTTCGCAATGTTGAGACTCAGTTGGGAGTTGAAATTTCGGTTCAAGATGAACTAATGAAATCATTCAGTTCAATTTATAAACTCAGTTGGCGGAAAGTTCGCTAATTTTCAGGGTGTTCGCAAAGTTCAGAGATAACCAAATTTTATGTTCGGAGTTCGGAAAGTTCGTTCCAACCAATGAAAAATCACTGTACTAGCACGTGATCGCTGTCAATAGCCGATTTGACATTTGAAGTCCCACAGCTGTTTTTATTGTTATTATTTTTTTCTGAAAAATGGCTGAATCTAAAACTGAAGAATGGAGTGAAATCGAGGATATTGATGCATCAGTGCTACTTATAGAAGTAATTTAAAATTATCCATTTTTGTACAATCTCGGTCACCGAAATTCTATTGGTTATGAGTTTTAACCAATCAAATATGAACTTTCCCAACTTCTTGGTGATGTTTATAAATGCCATAAAATGAACTCTGAACTCCGAACTCTGAACCTCACCAACTATGAACTTTCCAACCTCAACATTACGAACTTATGAGTTTATAAATGGACCTTAAAGGTTATGATGCCAAAAGACAAGGTTATCTCGCTGTCGAACTGTAAAATAAACAGCTGGCAGGCTAGCGTTTGCGCGCAAGCGACAAATTCTACCAGCATCACCGGCTGTGAGACAGGTCCGTCAAAAATTTTATTTAGTACCTTTTTTTTTGCTTTCGAACCATTGAAACTGTCTGAAATAGTTATTTTTGTTACAAGTACCTAAAATGGAGTTTTTCAGGACGAATCATTGCTGTTTCCGGACGAGGCATTAGCCGAGTCCGGAATAGCAGATGAGTCCTGAAAAACTTAATTTAGGTACGTGTGACAAACACTATTTTTTGTCATACGCTCCCAAAATTTAATTTTTATTTATACGCTTTTTGCAATTCTTCAGAACGCCTAAATTTGCAAATTTACCATAATTTTTGAAATCATAATGTACGACAAAGTTAGCTTAGAATTTGATATCGTAGCAACTATTTGACAGTTTTGTCATGTCATTCGAAATTTTTGACATTTAGACATATTCAGGAATTTTGGAATAGTCCGTAAAGGTTGCCATGACGACTTTTAGGGACTAGGCCTAAAAAGAAGCATTTCACGGTCTCAAATGAGTCCGTAAAATAGCTATTTTTGGGAGCGTACGACAAAAACATTATTTTCCTAATAAAGTCACTCAAACAAGTATGTTAAAAAATATTTCCGATGTGTATACAACTTCCGGTTATCATATTACAAAAGTGCAACACCGCAGATGTCTGATATAAAAAATTTTATTACAATATGAACTTGATTTATCCAATAACCAGACGGATAGCAATAAATTTTTGTCATCTTAATTTTGTGCAAAGCAGAAATGGCGCCCCATAAAAACGCACCGTTTCCGGACACTAGTTAATAAGGCAAACATTCATGGTTTAGTGTGTTTTATCTATTTTTTTATGGTTTTAAACGGATAGCGATAATGAAGGGTTTTGGTCGTGGCCTCCCGTACTATATCTTAACTTTACAAGAGCTATCTGATGGTGCTAACTGATGGTACCCACCGAGGTACCAGATTTGGTACCCATGGTACCACCTGCCAGTTAATACCGTCAGATAGCTCTTGAAAAAATAATTTTACTCCATCTCTAATGGTCTTCTTGCTACCAAAGTGAAAAGTAGTCAAAGTACCGATTTTCAACTGTTTATAGCTATGAAACTAGTAACTCTAGAGATCATTTGACTAGGAATAACTTTTGTACTTTAATTTGTTTTCCAAGTCCCCTAGTTTTCGAGATAAGGTATAGGCCCCTCTTAAACCGGCCACCCTGTACA
>JAEQML010064756.1:0-21727 GCA_016904865.1 Pissodes strobi | reverse complement strand
CTGGGTGGCCCTGGGAGCCCTTCATTCCGCATTTCACAGACAGCAAAGATACCGAACCAATTTAGAATAGATTTCTGCAACATAAGAGGCCTAAATACAAACATAAATTCGGTACACCAACATCTGCAAGCAAATAGACCACACATATTAGCCCTTGCAGAAACACAAGTATGTTCTACAACAACAACAGTGGCGTTATCCTGGTTACGACTTACATACCCGATTTAGATATAAGTTCGGAATATGCCTTTTTGTCCGAAGCGACCTTTCATGTCACCGCGAGGAAACACTCGAACCGAACAACCTTGACGTCATGTGGCTCAAGTTCACCGCCAAGGGATTAAAAAAGTTTATATGTTGTCTCTATCGCCCTCCGAGCGATAGAGCCTACCAAAGCTTTTTCTCAACACTGGCTACCACTTTTGACTCAATACAGGTCGATCACCCCAGTTCAGAAACAATCGTTCTGGGAGACTTCAATGCCCACAACACCAACTGGCTCAAACATCACAACAAGACCGACAACGAAGGTAGAGAAGCTGAAGCATTTGCCATCAGCTGCGGGCTTACTCAACTTGTAGACGAACCAACTCGAATCTCAGAGAGGGGCGAATTCGCCGCCCTTCTGGATCTTTTTCTGACCACCAATCCTGACCAGTACAAGGTTACAGTTGGTCCGCCATTAGGTACCTCCGACCACAAACTTATTACAACGGTTTGTGAATTGCCACCCATACAGAAGGATCCTCCATTGCCTCGCAAAATCTGGCATTACAATTCTGCAAACTGGGACGATCTAAGGCAGTTCTACCTAGATTTTCCTTGGCTCTACGTCTGCTTTGCCACTGACGACCCGTCAGACTGCTGCGAAGAGATCATGCAAGTAATCTCCTCAGGAATGGAAGCATACATCCCAAATTCCATCAAGTTACCATCAAAAGGAAAGCCCTGGTTCGACAAAAGATGCGAAAGAGCTGTAGGAAGGAAACAGCAAGCCTATAAGTACTGGCAGGAAAATCAGACCGCTGAAAATCACAATTATTTTATCGAAGCGAGAAACGAGTGCAAGCGTGTGATCGACGAAACTAAGGACAAACACGATCAAAGGATCAGGAATAAAGTTTTGCAATGCCCCAGTGGCTCCAGGAATTTCTGGTCGGTAGCAAAGGCAGTAAGTAACAACTTTACAAAAACGTCTCTCCCACCTTTGACGGACGAACGTGGCATCACGGCGACTATAGCCAAGGAAAAAGCAAACATGCTCGCCAAAATGTTTTCATCGCACTACCTTAGACGTGCCCCAAGGCAAGACTCTCCCCACTATACCTAACATCAACGCTACCATGGCAGAAGTCAAGTTTTCTCACCGTGATATTCGCAAAATCCTTAAAGAACTAGATACGCAAAAGGCATCAGGACCGGACGGAATACCTGCCATCGTGCTAAAGAACTGCGCCAACGAACTAACACCCGTTTTTTCCAGGCTTTTTTCTGTTTCTTACAGAAAAGGGATTTACCCATCCTCTTGGAAAGTCGCTCGAGTGCAACCTGTTCCAAAAAAAGGCAAGAAAACCACGCCCTCAAACTATCGCCCAATTGCCTTGCTTCCAATAATCTCCAAAGTCATGGAACGTGTAGTGAACCAGCAACTACTCAAGTACCTCGAGAGCAACAGAATAATCAGCGATAATCAATACGGCTTTCGCAAAGAGAGATCGACAGGAGATATATTGGCCTATGTCACTCATATATGGAGTAGGGCAATTGAAAACTACGGAGAGTCTCGAGCGATTGCGTTGGATATTTCAAAGGCATTCGACAGAGTTTGGCATGACGGACTGCTCAACAAACTGCCGTCCTTGGGACTGCCCGCCTCTATCTGCAGCTGGCTGGCCAGTTTCCTTAAGAACCGATCCCTACACGTTGCAGTCGATGGACACATCTCGGACACATTCACCATCAACGCGGGCGTGCCTCAGGGCGCAATACTTTCACCAACTCTGTTCCTCATCTATATTAATGACCTGATGATCGAAAGGAATAATCCTGTTTACAGTTTTGCAGATGACAGTACCCTTGTCTCCCACTTTAGATCAGAAAAACCCTTACCAGCGACTGAGACTCTTCACCGCAGACAGGAGCAGATTACAGCAATTAATCAAGACCTGGAGAAAGTTCAAACTTGGGGCGACCGAAATTTGGTCCAGTTCAATGCAGCAAAGACCCAACCAGCAACGTTTACTAAGAGGGCCAATACAGCGGGCCCTGACATCATTATGGCAGGATCGACGGGCTGCTGGGTGTCTCGGTCAACAGCAATATGTCATGGCATGACCATGTTGCTAACATCGCAAAATCAGCCTCCCAGAAGCTTGGTACGCTATTCGCAACAAAAAACTCTATACACCGCAGCAGTTGCTCTTGCTGTACAAAGCGCAAATAAGACCGTGCTTAGAATATTGCTCACATATCTGGGGTGCCGCACCAAAGCATACCCTAAAGCTGCTGGATTCTATTCAGAAGAGGGCTGTGCGTCTCCTCGGCGATCCGGAGTTGACCCGGAATCTGGATAGTCTGGAACATCGCAGACATGTGGCCGAGATGTCTCTGTTTTACAGATACTTTCGCGGCAGATGTTCCCAGGATTTGGCCCGCATAATCCCGCCCCTGGCAACTCCTGTCAGACAGTCCCGACAGACGGCAGGAGCGCACCAGTTCGTCGTACAACTAGAAAGACCTAGAACATCGCTTTACCAGAACTCCTTTGTCTGGCGCACTGCATCACTGTGGAACTCACTTCTAGGGCATCTGTTTCCCACTAATTACAACCTACATATATTCAAGAACCGTGTCAATCAACATCTTCGCACACACACCGCTCGTCGAGCGCCATAGGATCTCCCTTTAGTGTGTGTGCCACTGCCATAAAAAAAAAGAAAAAAATATTAAAAACGCCAATACCATCTGAAAATCGATAAAGAAAATTAAAGTTCGTATTTAAAAAAAGAAAGTTGATTGAGTTGAAATTGGCCTATAATTTTCAGTACTATGGGATCGCCCTTTTTAACTACAGGTATTACTAAAGCTTAAAGCTTCTTTTAGTTTATCTGGCATTTATACATTGGTTAATTAGTTTTGTAAGTGGAATTATTATATTTTTTATTGTTTTTATTAGTTTAATGTTTAATCCCGTAATATCAGTACTGTTCTTATTTTTTAAATCAGAAATAATGCCCCTAACTTCATTAAAGGTGAATAAACTATTATTTTTTAAAGTTTAATGCATTTAAAAATGTAAGCGGATCCTTATCAATTAATAGGCACATACTATTGGAGAGGTTTTGAGCTATTTCTGAAAAATAATTATTAAATTCGTCAGCTGAGATACCTACCTAATCTTCCAATATGGCTTTTGATGATTTACCTATTTTTTCATTTATTATGTTACATAGTTTTTATAGGGTTTTTGGAATTGTTTACAAGGTTATCATTAGCTCTAATTTTAGCTTCTTTAATTTCATGCTTATATTTAAAACGATAATTATTTAATTCAGTCTTGTTCGCTGCATTTTTATATTGATTATACGCTTCACTAAGAAATTTTAAATGTTCGCGCATTTCTCTAAGATCATTGTCAAACCAGGTGATATTAGATTGATCAGATCTTACATAAGTTTTTTTCTTCAAACGTCAGTAAATCCATCATTACTCGACTGTGTAGGCGGCAGTGAAGTTTCGCTTTTCCTCCGCCGGAGCTTTACTTTTCACTTTTCCGCCGGCGGAGGTAAAAGTGTTGTCATATCAACATAGATACAATACAAACAAACATCAAAATAAGCGTCAACAACTCAAGAGTTATTAAACTAAAATTTGTATTTATCACTCAATTTGTGACTGCATTTCTAAAAATCACTAATTTAGGAACAAATTGGTTCTTATTTAATCGAACTTACTCAATAACTGCTTATCAGTACGGAATTAAAACGCAATCGAAAACGCAATTTTAAACAAATAATTATTGTTGACAGTGTCCACTGACAGCTTTATTTGATATTATTATAGCAACAAACTGAGCCTATTCACCGACACCGCACCGGTCTAAGCCGCCTTGCGAACCAACTTATCTTTAATAATAATTATTATTACTATTAAAAAGCGACGTTTTTGCATTAATTTGTCGACATTTGAAGAAAAAACAGCATATTTTATTTGGAGGAAAAGTTACTTTTCATGGCTTGCTCTCTATTACCAGCCTCACTCCGTTCGGCTGTTAAACACGAGCGCGCCATGAAAAGTATTACTTTTCCTCCATATAAAATAATATACTATTTTCCGGGAACGACCGCAGAAAGGCACCCTCAATCTTACCCAGAAACACATCAAATCTTTCCTCAACATTTAGGTCATCACTGAGCTGTAGAACCTATGCAGTCCCAACTGAGTAATAGGCCTACAAACCCGCCTGCTTTTAACAAAACTAGCATTTCGAAGATATCGTCATTGGGTTTTTGTGGCTTAGGCGTAATCACCATACCAGCCAAAGAACAGTTGCTCTACTGGCGCAGATGACGGCAATATTAAGTTGTATCTTAAAAAAAAATGCTTTAATGGATGAGTAATCAGCTCAATCTTATTTTCAATATATTGGAGAAGATTAAGCTGAATTTTTCCTTTTAATGTCTCTTTAACGTCTCTAGATTCCACATTGCTTTTTTTTTCTGGATCGTCATCGGTGTCAAATTCGAAAAAACGGAGAATTTGACTGTCTATTTGAAGTTCTACACCAGCGTCAGTTACAACAGTGCAAGATCCGGTATTAGAAATATTATACCCTCATCTGTTATTTGACGATGACAAAGATTATATGTTAGATAATATATAGATTGATAAATCGCAAATGGGTTGCCTAGCTAAATCGCGTGCCGATGCCGTTATACAGGGTGAAACAAATTCGCTTCTCACTATTGGGGTATCGTAAAGGGTAAGATACAGCAAAGTTTAAATTGGGACAAAGTTGCGCAATTTAGTGCCTAGTATTTCGAGATTTTGATATTTGAGATATCTCGAGTACTTCCGGAGATATCCGAAAAAACTGAAAATTTCGAATTTGGGTTTTAATATTCTGTGACGTTATTTTTGGAAAAATCAAAAAAATAATGACACTTTCTAGAGGCACTTTTTAACGATCTATCCTACGAAAACCGGGATTTGAATACGAGTATTCGAATACAGGGATTTCAGTACGATTATTCGAATGCCGCACAGCCGTAATCGAATTCGAGGATTCAAACAATATAATTAGAATACAGAATACCGAATCTTGGACAAAAAGTAATCACTCGAATACCGAATCCCGGACACAAAATCGATTCAAGTAATATTCGAATACTGCTAAAAGTAATATGAATAGGATTCAGAATACCGAGTATTCGAATACTACCCAAGTCTGATTGAAACTAGAAAAAAAACAAACAACTAAAAAGAATACTGTTCCTGAACAAACGCACTATGATCGCAATGAATACATCAACTGCCTGACTATAAATGAAGCATCCTTTGCACAATAATCCCAACAAATGCATCAACCGCCTGACTATAAATGAAGCATGCTTGCCTTGGCTTCATCACAGGATAAACTGTGGCTTCGTTACAGGATAAACTGTGGCTTCGTTATAGAACAGCCAAACAATCTATTTCGCGCAGGCCCCATGAAAATTGTGGCCCGTTATGTCGCTACTCGGTTATGTAGTCGTATACTATCATATATTTAGGAATATTAAAAATATATGGATCACGGTACAAGGAGATATGGATACTATTATGTTCCTGACAAGCTCCAGACAAGTCAATTTTCAACACCGTCTATTGAGTCACAGTCACGTGTTTCTGACGTTTGAAGGAAATAGTATTTTGTTTATCTCAGTGGCGTAGCCAGAGTTAGTCCTTGGGGGGATCAGTGCCTGCTCGTGGGCTTAGAAACCTGGAGTAAGCTCGCCGATGGCTAAAAATTTTGGGGGTGCCACGCCCAATTTTTACACAAAAGTCGATAAAAAAACAAGGACTCGGCAACAAATGGCAATTGTGTAGACTACTGTAGACTTAAAGAAATGAATAGGTATATACCTACCGATTCCAGATAAATCATTACGACAGTTTATTGTAACTACAAATCAATAAAGTTGTAAAACAACACTTCCGTTTAGTTCTCGGTCGGGATAACATCGCTGTTGAGTAGCGGATCTTTCGTCGGCCATTTTGGGGTAACGCGTGGCAATCGTTCAGGGACCGATTTGTCCCCCCGAGAAAGAAGTGGACGTCATAGCCAGCGTCGTCTGTGCCACTTCATCGTATAAGTGTTTGTCTTTAGCCAAAGGAAATACCCAGTGAGGGGTTTCTATTTGTGCCGTGTGAAAAGTCGGTGGCCGTAACAGGTTCCAGAGCCCGACAACGTTGCGATCGCCCTCGAATACAAAGCCCTTCAAACTGGAATAACGTGTAACGGATGTAGAAGGGTAGCTCTACCTCTCCCTAAGCGCCGGGCGGAGGGTGCACTGGCAAATTGCCTCGTAGCAGCGCCAAACGGCTCCATACTTCAAGTTCAAGTTGTAAAAAAAGTTTATGAGAAGTTCAAAAACGTTCAAAAAATATAAAAGTTTAAGAGACGAGGAGGAACGTAAAAGTTTAGTTCACTGAGCAGTACTGGGCAATCAACAGAACCACGCACAATTTTATATGCCATAACCATATTAGCATTCCTCCTTCTCACACACAGACTCTGTATACCGAGCCCACGTTCAAGCTCCATGTAATTGATGCTTTCAGATGGTATACCCTTCATAAAAGCAATGTATTTAATAAACCTCCTCTGTACAGATTCAATCTTATCTATGTGTTTTTGAAAGAATGGAGACCAGTAGAACAGTAGTCGCACATTCAAGCTGAGGTCTAACCAATGATACGTATAATAGCTTCACACAATTCACATCCCTGAAATCTCTAGTATAGTCAAAAGCGATCTTATCGTGCGGGTCCAAAGGTCACAATTTTCAGTAAAAACTTCATTCGTGACAGATTTTGCGTGTAAAATCTGTCAAAGGAATGACATTTAATGGAAAATGTGACCTTTGTACCCGCACGATAAGACCGCTTTTGACTATATATATTTCTCTTGATAAAACCCAGCATTCTGAGTGCCATTTACAAGTTGAAATGTGCTCAACAAATGGGAGCCTAATATCAAACAACACTCCTAAGTCCCTCACAACATCAACTCTGTCCACAGGTTCACCGTCAAAAATGCAACCACCCGGCGCAATCGTCAATGATCTGCTAATGTATGTATTTACACTTTTCAATATTTAAGTGCAGTTTATTGATATTGCACCAATCGTGAAATCTATCAAGGTCATCCTGCAATTTAAGCCTACTGTCGTCATGAGACTGAGCCAAATATATTTTCAGATCATCCGCAAAAAGTATAAACCCCGAATGGAGGAAACAGTTTCCTACGTCATTAATGATAACATTAAATAGAAATGGTGCAAGATGTGCTCCTTGGGGAACGCCAGAAGTCACCCTGATGTACTGATGTTCAGCCTGACAGTCTGTACCCTGTCAGACAAGTAGAATTTCATCCATTCCAACAATGTTCCGTGTATACCAGCATCAAAAGTTTTCCCAATAATATCCCATGATCCACACTGTCAAAGACCTTGGAGAAGTCGGTGTACACAGAGTCAACAGCATGTCCTCGCTCCAAGGCCCTGACAATGTAGTCATGATAGACAAGTAAGTTACTCGTTATGGATCGAACATTCGCAAAATCCGTGCTGAAAAATGGAAATAACGTTCCTAAAACAAACTTTCAAGAAATCAGCCAAGATTGATTCTAGTAATAATTTAGATATCAGCGACATGATGGTTATCGGGCGATAGTTTACAACTTCATCCCTTTTGCCGTTTAAATATGGGCTTTATATTTATGACTGTTTCCAAGTATCAGGAAAAATTCCAGAAGAAAGTGATGTTAAAAAGTAGCCTGGTCTGGAAAGTGGAAAAGCAGTTTCAAAAATAAGGCAGTCAAACCATCAGGCCCAGGACCCTTGCTCAAGTCGATACCAAAAAGTCGATCATAAATTTCATTATTTCAATCCCAAAGCAGACAATCACATCCCTCTCCCGAGCAGTCCCTCCAACACCACAGTCCGAGCTTGCGTATACAGATGCAAAATGTCGAGCAAACATGTTGGCAATATCAATTGCATCCGAGGTTACAGTGTCACCCAACTTCACAATCCCCGGGATGCCCTGATATTTATTTTTGTTTTGAATGTAAGACCAAAAAAATTTTGGGTCATGAGATATACTTTGTTCAACACTGCAAATGTAAGAGTCGTAACACTCTTTAGCCCGTTCCTTACATAGATGTCTGAGATCACGAAATACGTTATAATCATCCATTGATCTGGTCATCTTGTACTTTCTATAAGCTTCCTTTTTCTTAAAAATACTATGCTTAAGGTCGTCGGTAAACCAGATATGAAACTTAAAATTTCGTAAAATCTAGAAACAGCAACATCCTACACAACATTTATTAAAAAATTATTAATTAAATTGTAATCACAATTCTTAAAATTATATAAAACTAGCTGACCCGGCGAACTTCGTACCGCCTAACAGACAATGAATGTGTTGTTAACTTGTAACTAAACTTAATTTAGGATTTTATTTTCAATAGTTTATTAGGATAATATATATAAAGAAAATAAAAATTCAATAAAAGTAGAAAAATACAGTAAAATCATTGCGCCTCCAAAACATCTCGAGTCATTACGCAGCTCTTTCAATGTTCGGTCAAGTGCCTCCAATGCTCGTTTGTGTGCCATTGTGCATTCGTCGATCTGAAATGATTGAGACCAATCGATTTGACAGTTGTCACTAATTCTCTATATTCTTGTTTATATTTCGATTCAAGTATTTTCTATTTATTTCACTATTTTCCGTTGATTTTCTATTCTATAATGTGTAGTATGTCACTGACTTGCAGTGGACATCAATTATTACAAAAAATCTATAAGCATGAGCGACGTGAGCTGTCAATTGCGGAAGATGGCGGACTTAGTTTAGTTTGTTTAAAAATTAATTTTCTGGATAATTTTTCTGATATTTTAATAGTTATTCTGCTATTCCGGGTGGAGACAAATGTAACAAATCAAAGATCATAAAAATCGGTTCAGCCGTTCTTGCATTATAAGTCGTTTAACTAACCCGACTTTTTTATATACATATTTCCGATTTCTGTGTTAAGGCGGAGACAAATCCAACAAATCAAGGATCATAAAAATCGGTTCAGCTGTTCTTGGTGTAACTAACACGATCTTGCTTTATATACAGTGTGTCCAAAAAAGCATGCAACATATGGGAAATTTCTTTATTATTAATTTCTCAGAAAATGTTATTCCTGATAAAATTTGATGCCTGAAAAAAAATTATTTTTGACAATGCTAAATTAACTAAAACGGAGTTTTATCCACAATACCGAAACAGAATTATTGCACTCGACGCGCGTTTCGCTAACCATGTTAGCATCATCAGATGATTAAAACGTTTTAATCATCTCCTGATGTAGCGAAACGCGCGTCGAGTACAATAATTCTGTTTCGGTATTGTGGATAAAACTCCGTTTTAGTGCATGTTGCCGAAGGTTCCAAACCCCAACATAATGCTAAATTAAGGATAAGTTATACAGGGTATTTAAAAAATACAAAAATTAAGGTTAAATATCGGAAAACCTTCTGCAGAAAAAATAAAGTTCCTATTAAGGCAAATATAAAAGTCAAATACCATTTTTTTCCAAAAGTGCACTGTTGCGGTTAAAATTCACGACAATTTTATTATAGAAAAAATGTCGAAAAAACCGTCTTTTTCTTAATTTTTTCAGCAACATCTTAACAGGAACTTTATTTTTTCTGTAGACATTTTTCCGATATATCAATTTTTTTTTTAATCTTATTGTTTGTGTTTTTTAAGGACCCTGTATAACTTATCCTTAATTTAGCATTGTAAAAATTACTTTTTTTTTCAAGCATCAACTTTTATAAAGAATAACATTTTCTGAGAAACCTATAATAATAAAGTTTCCCATATGTTGCATAGTTTTTGGACACACTGTATATTTGCGATTTCCTATATTTTAATAGTTAGTCTGCTATTCTGGGCGGAGACAAATCCAACAAATCTTTTATAAAAATCGTTTGAATAATTGTGATTGATGAACAACAAAGTATCTAAATTTTTATCTTTAAGTCGGTTTCTTTCCTTCGTCATATCACCTGCCTTGGAAAAAATTGTTTCGACTATCGATAGCTCTTTATAAAACTATCGATTGTTCCGATAGTTGATTTACTATCGATGTTTTAGCAACACTAAGTACGGACATTGTCTTTATAAGAATATATATAAACAAAGGTACGGATGACTGATCGACCGTATGATTTGGAATGATTGATACCAATCGATTTGACAGTTGTTGTCATTTATTCATATATTATATCACGAGAACTATGAATTTAATCGATTAAACTACGTTCAATATTTTGAGCATGATTTTTCTGGAAAATGTTGAATGCAAAATAATTTAATAAAAACCCGAGACCGCGAAGCGGTCGAGTGTTTTTATTTATAAATTATTTTGCATGAAACTATTTGCCAAAAAGAAAAATCATGCGAGAAATATTGAATGTAGTTTAATTGATTGAATTCATAGTTTGAGTGGTATACGGCTAGATTATTTCCTGAATTAGAAACCTTGGTTACATATCCCAATGATGCGTTGTCTAGGCCCGCTTATCAAATTCGACATGTAAATATTTCAAAATTTGACATTTTCTGTCACCTTATACCAAAATAATGAAATACAAATTTTAAAGAAAATCGGAGTTTTTAGCAATACAAATCAATATTAGATCATTCAAACCATTTATAAAATATTGTTTTTTCAAAAACCGTTAATGAAAATTGCAAGAATCAGCTACAATCGACAAAACGAAATCCAATATGGAGGACGCAGTTTAATCGCTGTTAAACAGGTCTAGTGCAATAATCAGTTATCTAAACAAAATTTATTCAGAAAATCGGGCTGTCTGATTGGTCCATTTTACGATGAAGGAAATAATCTCTATAATTTTTTATATTTCGATTCGAGTATTTTCTATGTATTTCGATATCTTTCTAGATTTGAATATGCTACTTTCCGACTATTTTCCGTTGAATTTCTATCCTATAATGTGTAGTATGTCACTAACTTGCAGTGGACATCAAATATTACTAAAAAATTATAATCGTGCGTCACATGAGCTGTCAATTGCGGAAGATGATGGAGTTCCAAGCCTAATTTATAAAAAAAAGTGTGTATCATTTTTTATCCGAGAATTTTTCCGATATATTAATAGTTATTCTGCTATTCGGAGCGGAGACAATTTCAATAAACCAAAGATCATAAAAATCGGTTGAGCCGTTCTTGAGTTATAAGTGGTGTAACTAACCCGACTTTGTTTTATATATATATATAGATGTTCGTACTCTAATGGCACATAGTTGTCACAAGTTTTAAGGCTAATCAATAGGGCTGGATGGTGACTGTCACATGGAGTCAAGCTAAAATCATCACCTACAGACACAGATCCACCACTACCCGAAAAAATCAAGTCTAGAAACAATCCGTTAGCATTAGGAACCGTATTAATCTGGCTTAAATTAAGAAAGGAGACAGTCTCAAGCAAGACCTCCGCCGCTGCACTGTGATTTCTTCCCAGATAACCAAGTTCTTCGTTCTCATCCAGTCTCCAGTCAATTCCAGGGAGGTTGTAGTCACCTACAATGTAGACATGGTCTTCGTTGTGCAGGCCCAAGGTTTCCTCAATAGCATCACACTGACTCTGGTAGCAGTCAACATAACTTTGAGGAGGCAAATAAACTGCGCATAATAAAATTGTCTTTTTATTCGTTTAGGTGACCAGTACCCAGAGCTCTTCCAATTGTTTATTGTTGTGACATTGGATATAAAGCTTTCTAGCGGGTATTTGCCTGGAAACTGCAATTATTTAAAACTCCTCCCCCACGAGATTTACCCGTCGCCTCACAGTCACGATCCTGTCTAAATATCTGGTAAGCCATACAACCAAGCTCGGTCACAAATATCTGCAGTGAGCCGCGTCTGTATAAGCATGATAATATCAGACTGGGTCAAGCAAACAATACTAAAGTCCGCCAGCTTTGTCCGAAGTCCACGAACATTCTGGTAGTAATTATTCTGTTGGGGTTTGGAACTTTCGGCAACATGCACTAATACGGAGTTTTATCCACAATACCGAAACAGAATTATTGCACTCGACGCGCGTTTCGCTAACCATGTTAGCATAATCAGGAGATGATTAAAACTAAATTTAAAAACTCTACTTAACTCGCTTTTATACTAAATGTTTGCTTAATCAAGCGGAACCTATCCTGGAATCCCACTAGTCACGCTTAATCAACCAATACAATGGACTATACGGAATAGGCCCTATTTAAACTATTCTTAGATTTAATAATTTCCATACTTTCATATGCGGCTAATAATCTCCTATCAGTTATATTATGAACTAATTTTAAATTTTTGTTATTCTATGATTATTATTAAAAGCATGCTCGTCAACACTTGATTTTTCTGTTCTACCATACTTTAAATGAGCTATGTGTTCCTTGAATCTTGTTTGTATAGATCTTCTAGTTTGCCCAACATATTTTTGGTTACAATCCATGCGTCCAATTTCATATATTCCACTTCAATTTTGTCCTTTGGCCCACCTAATAATTTCTTAATTTTGAACTGAGTTTGGTATACTAATTTTAAAGCTACTTCCTTAAAGACTTTTTGGCGTCCTCTAGTATATTGATTATTGATTATATGGTATCGAGACATATTTTGTTTTTTCATCCTGAGTGACGATAGAAGTGGAATCACGAATGGCCTTTCTAAACAAATCCCTATTAATTAGTCTATTTATTAAGTTAGTATTGAAACCATTACCTTCGCTATATTCTTAATTGTCTCCATTTCATTATTAAACTTTCTCTGCTGAGAGGAAAGTTAACCATACGGTGTACCAAAAAATTAAAGCTGGCCATTTTATGTTGGTCGCAGTGGAAGGAGTCATTAGGAATATATCGGTTAGTGGCAGTACTTTTGCAAGAAATATCAAATTCTAGTGTGTTATTATCGTTCCTAATCACTAAAGTATCCAAAATTTAAAGTTTGTCATAAGTAAATTTAATGGTGGGGAAACGGTTATTTAGTTTGGTTACAAAATCTTCGATATTAGCGGTTCTGGTGTCGAAAATCGCGAAAATGTACCATACCCTTGAAAATTATTCGATATTCGATTGTAACAAAAAATATGTATTGGCAAACTAGGAGATCAAACAAACAAGATTCAAGGAACACATAGCTCATTTAAAGTATGGTAGAACAGAAAAATCAAGGGTTGCCGAGCATGCATTTGATAATAATCATAGAATAACAATTAAAAATTAATTGATAATATAACTGATAGGAGATTATTAGACGCATATGAAAGTATGGAAATTATTAAATGTAAGAATAGTTTAAATAGAGATAGAGGGCCTATTCCGTATAGTCCATTGTATTGGTTGATCAAGCGTGACTAGCGGGATTCCAGGATTGGTTCCGCTTGATTAAGCAAACATTTAGTATAAAAGCGAGTTAGGTAGAGTTTTTAAATTTAGTTTTGATCATCTCCTGATGATGCTAACATGGTTAGCGAAACGCGCGTCGAGTGCAATATTTCTGTTTCGGTATTGTGGATAAAACTCCGTCTTAGTAATTATTCTGGATAATTATATTTAATTAAGCTATAAAAGTTAAACAAAATAACGTGCATTGTTCTCGTCTTTTAAAATATTAATATTCATTACTTATGGGGGGGTGGGGGGTATATATCCCCCGTGGCTACGCCACTAGTTTATCTAGTAGGAAAAGCAATACACTCTTGGACACCGTTAAATTGTACCGAGGCCAGCAACAGTGAATGCTGAGAATTTTCTTACGAAGACTCACAAATATCTTTTCTCTAGTCGCAAAGGAATAATACACATTTACGTTAATAAATATTTATTACAATAGTCTCTTCTTTTTTAAACTACTTTTTCTATAACTGTTAAATAATTTGCTTGTTACAGCTTCGTTTGCAATTAAGTAAATGTCCATTATTCACGCCCATTGAATGATATCCATTATCCAATATACATTGCCAAGCAATGTTCTTTAGGGATTAATCATGTACAATGCATAAAGTACCATTTTATATTCAAAAACTTTGAGCACGTCATAATCCGCCTTAAATTCAGTTCAGTTTGTCGAATTTTTTGAAAGATGCTCTATAAAGTAGTCATAGAAAACTATAGCATTTTCCTCGCGTGTAATGGCCATGATGAGGAATACATATACTATTCTTTATTGCCTGTATAAAATCCGTTGCGTAACAACCACGAATAATTTACACTATGACAAACGTCAAATTAATTTTGGTACCGTTTCCGTTTCTTTTTCATAATAGTATATTATGTTTTTTGGTGAAAAAGTTACACATCTCGGTCGATATATTATGCTTTTCCTTCGAAGTACATATACTATTTTTCTGTGATTGAAAAAAAAAATATTGAAAAAGACAAAACAAACAGAAAATATGGCGTGTGACCGGGCTGAGAATGAAATTTTCGGACGATGGCAGAAAAAAAATTAAAATGGAAAGTGATGAAGAGATCATATACCTACAACACCATAGAGTTAGCGGACGCGTCAAATCTTATCTTCATTAAATTTGCTGCCGAATAAATGCCGATAGAAATATGAATTTGGCTACAAGTAATATAACAGTACGAGAATATTAATATTCCCGTACTGGTTGATATTCATTGCTTAGCAATGCTTAAAAATACTGGAATACCTGCTTTTGTGGCGTAAAAACTGTATGCTCTTGAACGATTGCAGCAAAATATCTGGCAAACACGTTTCATAAAAATAATTAAGTTACTATTTAAATACATTTTTGGATGTAAGAAACACCATTCGTATTACACAACCAAAAATTTGTGGAGTGGATACTTCTAAACTTATGCAAATTGGAGTTAGTTAAAGTAAATGCAGGGCGTACCATGTCAATTTCGTTGGTTCTATTTTAGTTAAACGTTAATTATATTTCAATAAAGCACATATAACAAGAATGAATGTATATCTAGTTTGTCGATGCCTGCGTAAATAATAGACGTGCTGGAACCAGGATTGCCAACAATATAAAACTTAATACATTGTCTAATATTATTTAATGTGGAAGCATATATTTTTTTCTATAAATTTGAACACGTATCTGGTATATTCAGTTCATTTGGCCAGTTTGAACTCACTTTAACTAGTAGCTGAGCTTTTCCACATAAATAAATTGCAGTCAAACAGAGTGCTATGGTGGTTACAAATTAATCTTCTATGGAATTGTTCAACCACCAAAGCTAGACCTCGCTTAAGTTGAAGTTGTCCTAGGATCGGTTACAAAGCCAGCTTAAGCGAAGCTCAGATGAACCATGACTGAAAGTTTCATTATAAAATGTCAAAACGGCACTCAATTTGAACGCAACGTATTTTTTTTATGAAAATGGTCAACCACCAATCAAGGTTGGCTTGGACTGAGTTCGAGTTGCCTTTGTCAGCCCGGTCTAAGTGACGCACATTTTTAAAAGTAGGTTTAGAAGTTACAAATTTCCCGATTGACCAGTGATTGGCAATGAAGAAATCAGCAAAACATATTGCAGCTTTATGAGTTCTGGACAAAATTCACTGTTGTGAATTGTCTAAGGAATAATGCTGAAATCTTTGGTTTTAAATTTGCTGTCAACGATGTAATTTTTAATCCAAAATAGGTCTGAAATTGACACAATTTAAGATAATTTCTAACATTAACTACAAAAATTAAGATTTTAGTAGACTTATGAAAAAAAGTTTTGTTATTAAACCTAAGTTTTTGTATTGGGCGTGTTCAAACCCGCTATCTAAGATTTTCTAAAAATTTTACATAGATGTTATCCCCGCCGGAGGAGCTGGATTCGCCACTGGATATAATATTATTGAGAGAAGATGCATTTGTACTGCTCTCAAATATGATTATTTTATATTCAAGATATAGATTACACGATAGGGATGTTCTTAAATTAAAGGCGAAAGAGTATTCTGTTTAATTCCTCTGTTTCACCCCCGGGCATTCCCAAGTAACTTTAAATCAATTTGTTTAAATGGAATTGCTGCGCGGGATCCATTCCACAAAATTTTGCTCACTCTATGCCGCTTAGGAGCGGACTCGGTAAAATTGAACGATGGCCGAACCTACAGCAGAATAATAAATTTAATACTGAAATATATTAAGAAATTCAACATCCATCGCCGGGCTCTGTACCGAAGTATCGGTCACCAAAGTTGCCTATACCAGGTAGTACATAAAATTTGTCGTTAATTTCTGGATCTATGGCTGTCGTGACAATCTGGATCTTTGGAAAAGCGTAGGCGATCGAACGAACTCCTGATTCAGCCATAAGAAGGGATACCTGCAAACGAAAAATTTTAAAATTAAAGAACAATATACAGCGTCTCCTAAATTCGAGCTGTATATACTGATATTGTTATAATTAATGACGAAAAAATTACGAATACCGGCGATTAGCATACATTTTCAGTTAATCATAATTGCCGATTATTCGCAAATTTACTTTTTATTTGGGCGATTAGGGTATTCCACGATTCAGCCATGCAAATAATATTTCCTAAAAAAAAGCAGCGGAAGCTATGAACGTGTAACGGAATATAAGCATATTCCGCTCCACTAAATTCGGTTCAATGGGGAACTTGCATAAAAATTAAATTTGAAAAATATTACTCACAAACATAATTTAATACTATTAAAAGAACCACAGTTCGCAAAAAAAAACTAATTTTTTATTTTTGTATAATAAATATAAGCAATTAAAAACTGCATAATTCAAATTATTCTTGTAACGCGCCGTTCTTGGCTGGGACCGGTTGTGACGTCAAGTAGCTCGTTTGTCGTCGCGTCTGACGGACGGCAGAGCAGGGAACGTCTTAGCTTCCATTATTATTATTAATATTAAAGCACAGATTAAAGTACAAATCAATACGAATTGTAACAAACACCCTGGCAATTCAACGACAAGCAGTAATAAACGTAAATATTTTAATAAATGTGGCTGCCGATGCCATACTGCCTTCACTGACATTTTAAGATAATTATGTCAATGACTGCTTTCCGATCGAACGAGCGGTGTGACGTCACGTGTCGTTTAAAATGAGTAGCTTGCGGTCACAACTTTAATTGTTTATTGCAAATTAAATATTGCGATTTGAGGGCTGATATTTGGTGTGTGCTGTCTCTAAAGGTAGGCAAATATATTAAAGTAATAAAAAAAATTGTTCAAGTTCCCCATTACGAATGATTTTCGATGTTTGGGATTTGAGTCACCAGTGACATCTATTCGCGAATGGGTATATTTCGTGCAAGTAATTATTTAGAAGCAGAAGTACGCTGTTTTATACCTACAATTTGTGGATTTGTTTCACTGTAACTTACTATATTTAATAGTGACACATATTCGAGAATGGGATTATCTCATGTGGTTGGTAATTTGGGAGCGCAGTACGCTATTTTATACCTACAATTTATCAATTTAATTTACTATAGATTACTATATTTAGTATATATTGGGTAATTCTTTGGCTCGACGCTGCGTGACCTATAGTGGTAGTCACATGATATAAATTATCCAATTAAAGCATCGGAAAGCATAATTTGTCGAACGTCTTGAATTTTGAAAGCGAAGTCGTTTTATCTTTGTGGCGACATTTGACGGGTAAGTGCTAATTTTTAATCTTGAAATATTTAATTCATCTTGCAGTATATTTAACTAATTCTTTCATTAAACAAGAATTTAGCATTCTTATATTACATTTTTATTTAACTTACATTTTCAATAATCTTATCCTTTTTGTGACCGTTGGGGAAAGATACCGATTTATTGGTGAATAATTGCGTCTCTCATTAGTCAAATTCATGTAATTTAAAAGATTTAGCCCAAATTTAGAGAGAACGGAATTATTTCATGGTTTAGCGGTCACGCACGTTATTCTACATATTTCCATTCAAGTTGAACAGTATTATTTGGGGAATTCTCGGAGTAAATTCTATATATTCCTGCAAAGGTAGTAAATTGGGTTTTCAGTAGAATTTCTCCGAATTTTCTTTCATAGTATTGCTGGTTTAAATTTTTTTTCTTTCCAGGTTTTTTTAATTACATTTTCAGTTTATTTGTTACATCAAGCATATAATTATTAGCACTCGCCCTGTCTCGTCTCAACACTGATGTACCGACATTAATTTGCATTTATGAGAGGTTGTCGTAATTATTGCTAAATTTAGAATTGTTGAGGCCCTTTTTTTCATTTCATTGTCTACTGGATTCTATGCAAAAAACTAAAATAAAATGTTTTTAAGATCCACAATGCCACATTTCAATTTTACCATGTATCTCGAAAAGCCTGACGGCTTTGACGATTTTATTTGCAGCATCTGTCGTTTTACAACAAAGTAAAACCGTATTGAGAAAACCAGAACCGTCTCTTTAATACACAGTTAAGTTCATTCTGTTTTCATGAAAGTAGTTGAAAAAGTGGTTAGGTTCATCCATTAATTACTTGGACTCAACTACTTGTGCCCAATTCTGCCATACAAGGTATCCTTTTAATAAATAGTCCATAAGAAAGGGCAGAAACTGTACAGAACTATTTATAATAGTCAATTTTTACAACTTCAACTGCACTTTGCGATAATTTAGTAAAATAACAGACAAAAATAATAACAAGAAATTATTCGGAATAATCTAGCAATACAGGAAATTTAATACTATAGCGAAGTACAAGATAGAGCAGTGGCGGCTCGTGATATTTTATTACTGTGTGCTGCATTGTAAGGTGTAATTTAAAATTTATCGAATAATTTTCACATTTACATATGTATCGAAGATAAATAAAAATACTAACATTGATTCTACTTAGAACTTTTTTTTCTAATTTTGGTTATTTATTAATAAAGCAAATACTTAAAATTCTAAACCGGACACATGAAAGAAGAGAACATACTGAACAATACTGAACATAGTCTTTTAAAGTGGTTAGATACATTTTAAATTAATTTTTTATATACAAAATCCATACGTCTATTTTTTCATTTACAATTTTTTCTATGAGTTTTGTATTAAAACGTAAAATGAATCAGCTCTTCTTCAACCGATAACATTGTCAAAGCGTTAAATCTCTCTTGTGTTTCGCAGAAAACGTTTAATTCTCTTCAAAGTCGAAAAACAACGTACTCCTTCTGCAATGGATATGGGTGTTATAGTCATAATTAAAACTAATGTTATTATATATAATATCTTAAAATATATAAAAATAATATCAGGAAAACCACTTGAGACAAGTGCTTAAATTAAGTAAACTAGCGCAAACGGCCTGGCTATTAAATTCAACATAAATAACCGCGTTTAAAATCAAACGCGGCAACAAATCTAGCCGTGTGCTTGAGATTGGGCAGCACCACCGTCTATTGAAATAACCGTTGAAAACACGCGAGCGGGATCAACGGAGACGCGACGACCAAAAGGCTCGTTGTGCTAAAATTCATATCGCACACCGATCCGAATTATACAACATAAGGCGTTGGGTCTGGATTGACGGTGCAGTGGGTATGTTTATCTCGAAGATATTAGCGGAGCGGCAATATTTTACTTTCCGTCCAGATAAATAATAATTTTCAAAAGAAAATGGCAAGTATTTATGTACTAAAATATTATTTTAATTTTCCTGTGATTTTGCTATGTGCTGCAGCTCCTCAGCACATATATACCAGCCGCCACTGAGATAGAGGCATTATTAAGTGTTAGGTTCGCATACCAAAGATCTATATCACGTTTTCATGATGGCTAACTAACAAAAGCCAAAAAATTACGCCAAGAAAAAAATAATTCGACAATAAAAATTGTAGAAAGATGTGCTAAAAAACGATAGTTTTCAGAATAATTAAGTAAAAGTTTGTGCACTCTGTGAAGTCATTAAAAGAACTGGTTTATTAGGTTTGTGTTATATTGTGGTTTTTAAGGTGCTCTATCAGTATGATGTTTTTGTAAGCAAACTAACGTTTTTGTTTTAATGGTTTAGTTAATTTCTAAGGGTGCATTGTCAGTTTCAGTGTTAAGCAAAGGTAACCAAGTGTTATTAAAATTAACCCTTAACTACAGAGGTGCGATGTTCGGAGCATAAACTCGGACGTGCCGTCTGGCAGACTACTGCAGATATTGCGGCATAAAGCCCTAATAATTTTGTAACTGGTACTTCTAGATAATCTTTTAAGTTTTAGGAAGTACTTTAATAAACAGTTTCTTAGAACACGTACCAATTTTATAATCACAAAGCCAGCTCTTTTCGATATGCTTCAACTCGAGGGCGGTTAAAATGAAAAAAATGCACTGGTATAATTTGAATGTATTTATTACATAAAACACTTTTAAAAAAAGTAGTGAAAACACTAGGAAGAAATAATACACAACGAATCCTTAAAACTAAAATATTTCAGCAGTGCAGTTCACACCGTCCATATTCATACACTATAAACATACCGACCGACGCGACGTTTTGCATTTGAAGAACAAATATCTTGTCACGCGGTATTTCTTTCTTGGAAATAATAATTGACATAATATTTTTTTCTAATATATCTCGATTTATTAGTGACTCGTCATCTTCACTTTCATCACTACTGTCCGCTGATTGTTCTGAGATGCTATAATCAGAATTCTCGCAATCCTCGTCAGGGACAATGTCAATATCACTATAAACTTAGTCTTTTCAAGAAATTCATGCTTGCCATATTCACAAATGGCTTATCCTTCTTTTCGAAACTTGGTCAATTATGCGTAGGCTATGAATGAATAAAACATACATTCAAGCATTTTTACCAAGGCATATTATTATCTATTACACACTATATAAGATATAGTAGCTCCAATAAATAATATTTATGACTTACCAACAATATATTGCTTTCAGCTACATCGTGGTCCAGAAGGACCCGTATGGCCATCATAGCCGCTGCCCCAGTTGCCACAGTTGCATCCATTAGGATCACTTTATAGTCCTTTATGTCTTTAGGCAGCCTCAGGTAGTATAGCTGTAAAACATTACATATATATATATTTTTACCTTGGAATTGATTGCCTTTGGCTCCACAAATGATTAAACTTGGTTTGAATTGGTATAGAGCCTCTTCGGCTCTGGCTCCAGGATGTAAACTGCACAAGTGCAAGTTTAGTGACCCTAATGAAATATGTACCTATATATCGTCGACGTTTCGATAAGCAAGTCTGCTATCGTTTTCAAGAATAAAAGAAACTAAAAATGAAAATTGTTAGCAAATACAATAAAACAGCAAAAAGCTCTTGCAGATTGTCAGGCTGACAATCTCCAAGAGCTTTTTACTGTTATTGTATTTGCTAAACATTTTCATTTTTAGTTTCTTTTATTCTTGAAAACGATAGCAGACTTACTTATCGAAACGTCGAG
>JAEQML010064755.1:0-21729 GCA_016904865.1 Pissodes strobi | reverse complement strand
TTTTTTTTAAGTACATTTTTATGTGTTTTATGTTATATTCAAGTGTTGAGAAAGTTTAGGAGATGATATTTGCAAAAAAGTATTAAAAATTCATTGCTTAACTGGCTGTGACACCACTAATGCCATGTATAAAATTGGCTAGAAAGGACCTAGAAAATACTCCCGTTTATCAGAGGAAGAAGTATTGGCAATAAGTCTAAAATATACCCTTTATTTATATAGGAATAAAAAGCGAACTATTACATCCCTAAATCAAATGCGATGGTACCTGACAACGGAATCAAATCTTCCAGCTTCCGAGCTCCCTCCCACTAATGATGCCTTTAAACAACATTTAAAAAGGTAAAGAAAATTGTTAAAGTAGGTATCCTTAATATCACACTGTGTCCCAGATAAATCCACACCAGATGCAAAAGATCGGCAAATTCCTCGCCAGCCAACTTTAACCTTGACGTTGCGGTTATACGCGGCCTGCACCAAATAATCTGGGTATGATTATAGAATTGTTCTTCAAAATTGAAATAGTTGGTCTGCACCAATTAAATGAAAACGTGTTTTGTTGGTGGACTGGTTCAGGAAAAATAAAAATTTGCAATAGCCATTCACTTTCTTTTTTCCCAACAGGCGGTCATGGAAATCTTGTGTTATTATGGCTGCTCTGACTTTTTTACAGAAATTCCCTTAATACGCTTTAATGTATGCCGATTTAAGGATATTTTAACATTGGAAATGTTTCTGTTATCCTAATTTAGGACCTCAAATAGTGAAAAAGTACATTCTACATTTGGCACATGACGTCATACGGGTGAGAGATCTTAGCTTGTTTATTTAAACTTAAATTTGATCATAAGGTCTCGGAATCGGTTAAAATGACTAAAATAAATGCGAACTAACTAAAACTAACCGAAAGTTGATTGAACGACTAACCAAAACTAGCCAAAAGTAACCAAAAGCACCAAAACGGGCTAAAACGTATCGGAACAGGATGCAAACATTAAAATAAGTTAAAACTAACCATAACGAGCCAAATTTTAAGGACTAACCAAAACTAACCAAAAGCAAATAAAAGCACCAAAACGGGCTAAAATGTATCGGAACAGATTCAAAATTTTATAGTAAGTTAAAACTAACCCAAATTCACCGAATATTGGCGACTAACCTAAACTAACCAAAAACATTAAAATTGGTAATAACGTATTGAAACTGGTTCAAATGACTGAAATAATTTAAAACTAACTGAAATCAACCGAAAATTGATTGAACGACTAACCAAAACTAACCAAAAGTACCCAAAAGCATCAAAAAGGGCTAAACCGTATCGGCACAGGTTAAAAATATTAAAGTAAGTTGAATTTAATCGAACTCTGGCGACTTCGACGACGAAAAACATTTAAACTGGTTAGGTATAACGTATCGCAACCGGTTCAAATGACGAAAATAAATTCGAACTAACTGAAAGTAACCGAAAGTTGATTGAATTGAATACTAACCAAAAAAATTAAAATTGGTAATAACGTATAGGAGCCGGATCAAATGACTAAAACTAACTGAAATTAACCGAAAGTTGGCTAAACGACTAACCAAAACTAACCTAAAGCACAAAAAAATGCTAATTTTCAGTTAGTTTTAATTTAATTTAGTCATTTGAACCAGTTCCGATACGTTAAACCCAATTTTAGTGTTTTTGGTTAGTCACCAATATTCGGTTAATTTGTATTAGTTTTAACTTACTTCCATAGTTTTAATCTATTTCGATACGTTTTAGCCCGTTTTCGTGTTTTTGGTTACTTTTGGTTAGTCATTCAATCAACATTCGGTTACTTTCAGCCAGTTCCCATGTATTTTAGTCAATTGAACAGGTTCCGTTACGTTAAAATCAATTTAAACGTTTTTGGTTAATAGTAGATAGTCGCCAAAATTCGGTTAATTTGGGTTAGTTACTTATTATACCTTTGATCACTTCCGATGCGTTTTAGCTCTTTCAGGTGTTTATAGTTACTTTTGGTTAGTCATTCAATCAGTTTTCGGTTAGCTTTAGTTTATTTCAGTCATTTGAACCGGATTCGATACGTCATAACCAATTTTAATGGTTTGGTTAATTTTAGTTAGTCGCCAAAATTCGGTTAATTAAAGTTAATTTTTAAAAAGTTCCGATACGTTATAAACCATTTTAGTGTTTTTGGTTATTTTTGGTTAGTCAGCAAAATTCGGTTGATTTGGGTTAGTTTGAAATTACTTCAATATTTTTAATCTATTTCGATGCGTTTCAGCCCGTTTTGGTGCTTTTTGTTACTTTTGATTAGTTAGCCATTCAATCAACTTTCGGTAAAGTTCAGTTAGTTTTAATATCTTTTAGTCATTTGAACCGGTTCCGGCACGTTAATTTTAATGTATTTGGTTAGTCGCCAAAATTCGGTTAATTTAGGTTAGTTTTAACTTAATATTTGTAATATGTTCTGATAAGTTAGGTTAATGGTTAGTTTTGATTAGTCATTCAATCAACTGTCGGTTACTTTCAATTAGTTCCAAATTATAGGTTTTAGTCCATTTTGGCGCTTATGGTTAGTTTTGGTTAGTGGTCCAATCAACTTTCGGTTAGTTCCAATTTATTTTAGTTATTTGAACCGGTTCCGATACGTTATAACCAAATTCAATGTTTGTGGTTTGTTTTCGTTAGTCGCCAAAATTCGGTTCGTTTTGGATAATTTTAACTTACTTACATTTTTGTAATCTGATCCTATAGGTTTTAGTCTATTTTGGCGTTTATGGTTAGTTTTGGTTAGTGGTGTAATCAACTTTCGGTTAGTTCCAATTTATTTTAGTTATTTGAACCGGTTCCGACACGTTATAATCAAATTTAATATTTTTGGTTAGTTTTGGTTAGTCCCAAAATTCGGTTCGTTTTGATTAGTTTTAACTTACTTTAATTTTTGTAACCTGTTTCGATACGTTTTAGCCCGTTTTGGTGCTTTTAGTTAGTCTTGGTTAGTCGTTCAATAAACTTTCGGTTAATTTCAGTTAGTTCCAATTTATTTTAGTAACTTGAACCGATTCCGATACGTTATAATCAAATTTAGGTTTAAATAAACAAACTAACACGATCTATCACGCGTATGACGTCATGAATGTGGCAAATGTAGCATGCACTTTTTGACGATTTGAGGCCCTATACTAGGAAAACAGAAACATTTTCAATGTTAAAATGCATTTTTAGACTGTCAGATATGCAGAATTGATTGGTTAAAACAAAAGTCCCGATATCATAATAATAGAAAAATTTCCCATATGAGGCCAATATTCGGGCGGACACTGTATAACATTAGGTGGATTTAAAAAAGATTTAACTATAACATTGTATCTGCCAGTTTTCAGATTTAATTGAATTTCGTGCTCATTTGATTTTACAATATGCAATAATTTTGGAAGTAAGTGTGCTGGAATGTGCATTAAACAACATTTATACATACCTTTCAGGATCGCGGAGTAATTTAAATAATGATTTTTCGCCACCGCTTCTAGTAGAACTATTCAAATAAAGGCACTTATAACCAGGCATTTTTAACAGAAATAAAATAAAGATTAATTATTTTTCGTAACGCTCTCGGACTAAACCAAAAGACTCGCGTGGCTCGCGTTTAGAATTGCACTAGAGCTTGCCCTGACTATTTCTTGGGATGGCTGGCCATCCCAAGGAAGCGGAGGTTTAAACAAATTCTTGTTTCATGCGTTAGGCGAGAGGTTTCGCATCTGGTGTGGATTTATCTGGGACTGTGTATCAACTGAAAATTTGGTACCATAGCCATATATATACAAGATACACCGTTAGAAGATCCATGTCGATATGCTGGGATATTTGACGAAAGCATTTGGATGCCAAATTTTCCTTCTCAAGAACCTGTGCCCGATGCTATAAGAAAAGCCTTGTCTATACGTTGTTCAGACAAGACTTGTATTAACAATAAATTGATCTGTGTTTCTCAAGGTTTAAAATGCTGCAGCGAGTGCGAGTATGCAAACTGCAATAACAAAAATCAAGCTACAGAGACTTACAATTCGGACGTTGAGGATTTCTGAACCATTTAATTGTACTTAGTTTTTTAATTCAATTTTTATCTTTTATTTTTGTGTTCGTTCTGTTATTTTTTATAATTAAAGTTTCAGATAATAAGCCAGCAATAATAAAGGTAGAACATTTTTCAGTTTTTGTAAAAACATTTTTTTAACAAATTGCTTATAATATGAAAGATACCTAAAAATATTTCAATAAAAATATGATATGCTAAGTGTTATAATCAGTGAAATAAAAAGTAAAAGCTTCTGTCTTTAAATTATTTAGTAGTGCTTTAAAATAAAATATATCCTATTTTGTACCAACATACTAATGAATTAATCAAATAATCGGGCTCAGGCCGAACGTAATATGGCACCCGAAGAAATGTTCAACTTTAGATAACGACAACTTCAAAGTTATTTGTCCTAGAATACTGTAGTTTAAAAAAAAAACTTTGTTGCCATGTTAGCTTCATTTGATACGCAGATAGTATGACAAAATTCCTTAAAACAAAAAAGTCTGGATTACTCCAAAAAGTAACGCAAAAAATTAAATGTTCAAGTTTGTGTTCGTTTTACAAAAAAAAAACAAAGCTACTTTTAAAAAATTTATTATTAAAGACATCTTCGCTTACATTTCCTCTATCATCCAGAAAAAATCTCAATTATTTTAATTAGTGAGACATATCGAGAGGTATGTTTGAAAAAGTAAGAAGCATTCATTATGACAGATTTGTGGCATTTTCCGTTATAAGAAAACTCTGACCTTCTAAAAAATGTCGTTATTGGCCATTTCAGATGGCCATTGGCCTAAGATCATCCTGTAACCTCAAAAAAATCACATTTCTATCGCTTTTGCGGTAAAAAAAATTAGCGTTCACAATTTTTTTATCTGGTCTAAAAGAACCTTTAGGCAACACAATTTGTCGTATGAGACCCGTTTATTTGGCAGACGCTATTCAATTGGTAATTCAAGAAAATAATGTTAAATATTTTAAGAATCAAGGACCAAAGTAGTTTAGTAGTAATAAGCCTAAATAATTTAATAATAGCTATCCTATGCCTATGCAAAGAACATATCAACAATTTAATACTAATTAACACACATTACAGAACACAATCAATTTAGACAAAATTTCCCAACCGATTCCTATTAGAACTGAAAGATTCCCGACAAATTCTGAAGTTTTTGGCAGGCCAAAACAAAACGCATTGAAGCCTGGCCCAAGCAAATAATTCTCAAAACCTACACCTATGAGTATTACATCTCGTATGACAAATCCACCTAGAAATCAAGACCAAAAAATAATTCAACCTTCAGATTCGCGATGGTTCTCACCTATTTGGGTGGTACCTAAGAAATTAGACGCGTCAAGTAAGCAAAAATGGAGAGTCGTTGTAGATTACCATGCTGCAATAACGTCACTATCGACGATGACGATAGATATTCATTACCGAACATTTCGGACCTTCTCGATAAGCTTGACAAAGGTCAATATTTTAGAACATTAGATTTAGCGTCAGGTTTCCACCAAATCAAGATGAGTGAGTCTGATAAAAAAAAACAGCATTTATCGAAAATCGACATTTCGAATATCTTAATATGTATGCCATTCGGGCTTAAAAACGCCCCCGCAACTTTTCATCGCGTTATGGGCTCTATTTTACGCGGTATTCAAAATGAAAAGTGTCTTGCATATTTTAAATTGCTTAAAATCGGCATTTCAACGCTTAAGAGACTCAAATTTCAAAATACAATTAGACAAAGGAGAGTTTTTACGTCACTAAGAAGCTTATCTCGGACATATAGTGACACCGGAAGGCGTAAAACCGAATCCCGACAAGATTTCGGCTATTAAACGATACCCGACATTGAAAACAACTAAACAATAAAATAGTTATTTTTGTTACAAGTACCTAAAATGGAGTTTTTCAGGACGAATCATTGCTGTTTCCGGACGAGGCATTAGCCGAGTCCGGAATAGCAGATGAGTCCTGAAAAACTTCTTTTAGGTACGTGTGACAAACACTATTTTTTGTCATACGCTCCCAAAATTTAATTTTTATTTATACGCTTTTTGCAGTTCTTCAGAACGCCTAAATTTGCAAATTTACCATATTTTTTGAAATCATAATGTACGACAAAGTTAGCTTAGAATTTGATATCGTAGCAACTATTTGACAATTTTGTCATGTCATTCGAAATTTTTGACATTTAGACATATTCAGGAATTTTGGAATAGTCCGTAAGGGTTGCCATGACGACTTTTAGGGACTAGGCCTAAAAAGAAGCATTTTACGGACTCAAATAGCTATTTTTGGGAGCGTATGACAAAAAGGTTTCTTTAGTATTGTTAGTTTATTATCGAAAATGTAGAGAGTTTTTACGTCACTAAGTGGTTTATCTCGGACACATAGTGACACCGGCAGGCGTAAAACCGAATCCACAAGATTTCGGCTATTAAACGTTACCTGACATTGAAAACAACTAAATAGTTAAAAAGATTTTTAGGATTGTTAGTTTATTATCGAAAATGTATTAATAGCTTCGCGAAACTAACAAAACCAAAAACTAAATGTTTGAAAAAAGGTGCCAAAATAGAGCACAATAAAGATTTTGTCAGTTGCTTTGAAATATGTAAACATTTACTTATCAATGAACCAATATTACAATACCCAGATTTTTCTAAAACATTTACCTAATTTGACAACCGACGCAAGTAATATTCCCCTTGGTGCAGTATTATCGGAAGTAATTGCACAAGTGCACCAAAATTACCGATAATTTTGCATGACAGCGTGTTGTCTAAAAACTGCATGAGTTCATTTTCATATTTTGGAGAAAGAGCCCGACACCGAAGGTGGAGGGCTCTTTTTGCAAAATATGAAAATGACCGAATGCAGTTTTTCTAAGACAACACGCTCGAATGCAAAATTTTCTGGTTATTTTGATGCACGAGTGTAATTCGGGGGAATATTTCCCGAATTAGGACATGGTTTTAAAAAAATACATTTTTATTCTTTTTTTAATACAAAAACGTACATGTAACTGTAAACAAAGTACAGAGATGCAAAAAAACGATTTTTTTTTTAATCCGAAACGAGACATTTTTAATAATACCTATATATTCACTAGACTTTGACGTTATTTATAAATTGTCGCTGTCAAATTTTCAATGGAATTACCATAGATACGTACGATGCAATTATCGCTGTGCTCTTTCGGTTTCTACAGTGCAATTATCGCTGTAATTTTCCGAGAATTGCACTCCTCTAATGGGATTTTTTATACATGAGGGAAATATTCGGACCAATCGGTCAAGATCTTCCAATTGCTTACGAATCACGCACGCTTTTTGGCAAGACATTTAATAACATGACAGATCCATGAACCACTCCAGTGGCTTTTCTCACTAAAAGATCCGTCTTCAAAACTTTTACGGCGGAGAATTAAATTTGAAGAATTTAATTACACCATCCTGTATAAAAAAGGCAAACTCAATACAAACGCGGATGCATTATCGCGCATAGAATTACAGAGTTCATTGACGAGTTTAATAAAATCCTTGAACCTAATAACGAATGTGACTTTAGGAATATTCCGTCCTCAAGTAAGGACTTAGATCAAATATCCATGATCGAGCAACCGGACGACGAATCACCTGATATTCTAGTGAATGACGATAACGCAGCCGTTCACACGAATGCCGATCAGAATCCTGTAGTAGGAGTGCCAATGTTAGAATCTGCTGTAAATTACGGTTCTAACCAAATAATCGTGCAACAGGTTCCTGCTAAATATAAGATTAATTATCCATTCGATAAAAAAAACATCGAGTAACCGTCCAATTATCAGAAAATAATTTTGAACAAGATATATTGAATTTTATAAGAGAATTTATCGTACCAAATAAAACGTATCATAAATACCTTGAAAACGCAGATACGTATGAACCTTTCTGCCGGGTTATACAAAATAACTTTAAATAGCCCTCGTTAATATTAAAACGTTGTCTTATTAAATTAGTAGATCTCACCAATAAAAGCGATATCAAGGAAATAATACAAAACTATGATGAAGGCAAAACTAACCACCGTGGAATAGAACAGACCGTTCAACGGATAAAAGATATATATTACTGGCCACGAATTAAAAAGTTCTGTCCAAACTTTGATCAATAACTGTGAAATATGCATTCGTAGCAAATATGAACGTAACCCCGTATACATTCCTATTAATATAACACCCACTACCACACGACCTTTTGAAATAATCCATCTTGATACTTGTAATCTAGAAAAAAGGAAATTCCTAACTATTACCACAGTTTACTAAATAAAATATAAGTTCCCGCCCTCTCGAAGCACGCAGAACCGGTTAGACCCCTAGTCCTCGTCCCGCTCGAGGAGCCAGCCTCCGCCGATGCATACGAATACGCAGTTGTTCACGGTATTTGACGGTACAAAGTACAACGTTTACAGAATATGCAGGTATCAGCGGCACGCTTGTGATCTCAATGCATCAAAGTTCCGACAGTGAGAGAGGCAACTTATATTTATTCTGTAAACTTTGCTATTAATGATAGTTTCTCGAAATATGCTCACGCATATACTTTAAGGTCATTAACCTCGACGGAAGTTGTCAATAGCCTCCTAATATACTTTTCTCAAGACTGAATTCCAAAACAAATAATTGTCGACAATGGAACTGAATTTAAAAATACAGTTGTAACTGAATTACTGACGTTACACAAAATTAAGATGCATTTTTGTTCCCCGCATCACCCTGAATCAAAAGGTGTAATTCTAATTTAGCTGAACATATTAGGTTACTAAATAACCAAACCTTCGCTAATTCACCAATTCACCAAAATATGGTTTACGCCGTACTCGCGTATAATAAGTAATACTATACATTTCGTCACATATCTATCGATATAATTCAAGGTCATATAACGACAAACGACGCCTTTAATATAAAATTAGATCAAATATTACTAACCAATTATGTCAACGAACATAAAGAAAACGCCAAAGTACTTTATTCCCAGCTTAACACGAAACTAATTGAACAGAGAGAAAAATTATTGATATCCAAAATCAATCAAAACAAAGATGACCCTAAAATATTTAAACCTGAACAAACTGTATACACTAAAAAACACATACGTCAGAAAACAGCTGATAAATTCGATAAGCCCATTAAGTTAATTAACATAAATACTAAGAAAAAGACCAGAAAAAGAGACACAAGAAAAGGTGCATCTCTCATATAAAACGTCCTCTTAAGAAAAAATATAGTTTCAAGTAATCTTCATTTATCACTTTCTTTTCCGAATAATCCAAGTGATACTCGCATTTGCACTTGACAAAATATTAATAAAGGAAATTACTGATAACTCTGGACTAATCCCATTAAAGTTAAGGCAAGCAAAGTTAGAAGAATACACCTACACATTATTGCACTTCTATATGACCTCAAACCAATTATTTTAAAAATAAACAAATTACATATAATGTCAAAAAACATAAGCGATTCCGTAAACACGCACGCAGAATATAGGGACGAAACAATTAATTATTTTAAAATCATATCGCTGACTCAAAAAAGAGTAGAAACTAAAATCAAAGAAATAATTATTCCGCACCCACAATGAATTAAACGTGGTTTAATAATGTAGTAGGATCAATTTTCAAATCAATACCACTAATACTATACGCTTCGGATGGAGAACAATTCGAAAATGTAATTAAAGAATTACAAAATGTTCAAATTAAAATGTCAGCAAATGTTTTGAAAGAGAGTTGTACAGGTTGATCCAGATAACTTTAAATGGAAATATATCTACTATTTTGTAGTTGGAAAAAATATTCCGAACAGTTGTCTGATTTCATCTGCTTATAAACATGCTTTTGATTTAATATATACATGGTGTTTGTTTCAAAAAAGCAAGGCACATGCCAACTTTGTTTTTTTAAATGTAATATACCACATGTTTTCTATTAAATGTCATGTTTTATTTATTTTCTTGTTTATGGTTGATTATAAGTTTTAATTACCTCGTATGTTATTTCCAAATTTAGTATAGAGAAGTTAAAACTAGGATTTATAGCTCATTTACTAACATATTAGCAGAAAATAAAGATGAATCAGTAAATCAGACTTCAAACATCAATGCCATGACATCTGAAAAATAAACCTTTATCTCCAGGTACTGGTAGCACCAAGGAAGCAATTACATCGAAAAAATCAATATTTTGAAAACCGTTAAATTTTAATACATGATATAGGTATTATACAAAAAATATGCAGAAACTAACCAAAACTAGCCCAAGGCATGCCCAAAATAAAAAAAAATGGTGTGTGCTTAAGACCGCACGACAGAAGTAAAAATTTCAGCAAAGCATCATTGAAACCTAAATCACATTTAAAAAAGATTCTTGAAGGTGTCGGACATTGAACCCGATACGAATATGAATGATGCGTTCATATACTCTATTTCGAAATGGTGCGGAGTAATAAAACCTACTTATAAATGCAAAACGCTAACAGAGTGGTCAAATAAATTTTTGTGATTTCTAAATATTCAGCCACAGCTGTTATAGCCTGCTGTATTATATTTTAACCGTTCCACCCTGTTTTGTATGGCAATACCGCTGCAAACAATAGACTTTATTAGCAAAGGGGCCATTTTCTACCTGCAGTAGCGTACGTTTGGGTATTTAATTTAAAATACCTGTTTTGCCTAAGTACTTTTATTTATTCACTTATTTATGTATATTCAAAAACAGTTAGTATTACTGTAACATTTTATCACATATAATATTTATATAATAAGGTATAAGAATTGCGATTTTGTGTAAACAGTTATGTAGAGAACTATGGTATATCATTTTCGTCGTCAGAAAAATCCGTCGAATCTTCGTCATGTTCCAAGGATATAATTAAAGGCTCTACAATTAGGTCAAATAAATGGTCTAGTTTCCACATTTTTTCTTCTTCTTTTATAACATGCTCAATACACTTACGCCATTTTTCAGAATCGACATTTTTTAAAGATTCCTCAAAGATAATTTTAACATCTTTCATTTTAAACGTCGTGTTTCTCCTTGCTACATAACTTTTTACTTGGGCCCAAACAAGTTCAATGGGATTTAATTCGCAATGATACGGAGGCAGACGAAGAATAGTAATATTTCGTTTCTGTGCAATTTTGTCAACTACATACTCGGTGAAACGAGCTTTATTTGAGGACACTATGGACAACAGTTCCTTTTTCACCATACTTTCATCAAATGGTATGTTATTCTGTCTAAACCACTGAATAATATCCGCTTTTCTCCATGAATTAGTTGGTATTCTGTCAACTTTTCTGGTGGAATGAGATCTAACATTTGTTCAAAATATTCTTCGAACACATCGCCATTCATGTCTTCATGGTAATCGCCAGAATGATTTGACTCAAACATTAACAAACCGGTCTCAACAAAACCATCAACACTTCCAAGGTGTGTAATAATCAGTCGCTTTCCTTTCCCAGATGGTGGTTTTAGTCCGGTGGACCAGCCTTCTAAGAATGCTTGACGAAAACTTGAAATATTTTTGTCTTGCCAAATCTTCCCAACCGTATATCCTTCATTAAGCCATGTTTCGTCCAGATAATAAATCTTTCTATTCTCACTTCGAAACTGCTTTATCTGTCTTAAGTAATGTCTCCTCCAGCAAATAATTTCATCTTTTTCGATTAGGAGCGATTTTCTGCTTTGTTTTTCCCAGCTGAAATTCATTTGTTTTAAAGTTGTCCACAATTTCTTCCTGCTCATCGTTGGAGACATATTTTGGTCTTGCTTCAAGGCTCCTAAAATTTTGTCGAGGGTTGGTATTTCCTTATTAAAATAAAAGGAATGTACTGTTCTTCTAATTATAAGTTTGTAGTCTTCATCGATAGGCACCGTCTTTCTTCCTGAAGATGGTATAGGTGGTTTTACAGCTCCACTTTTTCGTTCACACCTTAATTTATATATCGACGTTTTTGAAACACCCGTCATTTGCGAACACATTTCCACCACAGTATCAACGCTATACAGAGGATTTTGATGTTTGAGGGCGTCATATACATTAAGAATAATATTCTTTTCGTTAACAGAAAATGGACATTTGCTCGCTCGTTTCACTGGAGAGAAAACTGAATTAGCCATTTTAATTGAAACTATGAAATGAAACAAACACACTGTGCAGTGGCGGACATATCACCGGGCAGTTCGGTGCGCCGCCCTGGGGCCCAAGGTTCAAAAGGGCCCCACAATGCCGCGGATTATAAAGTATTTTTGTATCGAAGTAAGTAAAATGGTAAAACATCAAATATGCAAACCAAAAATAATGAAATAATAATTAAGCTACATTCAATAAAGTCACACTATAGATACCTATACGTATCTACTAATGAAATATATCGACCATACCACCCATGCCTAATATTCGTTGAGAGCCTGAGAGCGATAAAATTTGGCAACTCCCAGACCCACCACCGAACATTAACTACTGTGATTCCCAATATTCCCAGTAGGCTGCATTTTCATTTACTTTAGAGCAACTTATCAAATACTTGATACTTGAATAGTTTGTTTGCATGATTAAATAATATTAGTAAGTGGATTGTTAAGACTTATATACTATAGCTGCTTCAGGCAGAAGATATAAAAAAAGGTAACGTAAGTACCTACTTGTTAAGAATGATTATATTTTTACATATTGTTTTATCTTTTTTCTCAGCCTAAAGACTCTAAAGAATTGTATTTCTAAGAAAATCAATTGAATGTATCTATATTTCTCAATTACTTATAGGGTTGCCAAGTATCCTCCTTTCGGGAGGACAGTCCTTTAAAACGTTGAGTTCTCCTTTCTTCCTTGTCACCGAAATGTCCTCCTTTTTCAATATTATAATAATATTGCAAAAATATATAAAAATAATCATAAAATGGCAAATCATTCTCAAACCATGTTACCACTGCCAAAAGATTTTTTGTGCTCAAATAGTAGTTCCATAGTACCATTTGAAATTTGGCACCGCGGCCTCTGAGTGGCGTCAAATAATATTCGATGGAGTACATGTCTCTATTCTATTATATACGTAGATCTCTTACACTTCGGGTTTATATTAGATGGTTTCGGTTAGTTGTTTAGATAGATTTCGCGCCTGTTATAAATTTTAATAAAGGAGTATTTTCGAAATTTCAGTTTTCGCTGAATAAAAAATGCCATAAAATCCCAACCGCGTCCAAATTTGATACAAATGTTTTTTAAATTTAACTTTGTGCTCATGCGATAGGTGATGCCAAGCTCGACTTCCACAGAAGCGGAGTTAAAAAATAATTTTTATTTAACGAATACGCCCGTCTTGAAATGGGATATTTTGGGTATCAATTCTGGATTTTTAGAAAAAGGATATTTCAAAATTCTATATAGAAAAGGGGTATTGTATCCAAAAAAGGAGTATAAGAACAGGTAAAGCTACGGGGTCAAATTTTTATGGTAGGTGCGGCTCATGAGGGCTACTTTTGACCACATGAAGGGGGGACCGAGGCCCTAATTTAAGGGGGATTTTGGGGGAAAAAATGTTTTTGGTCGATATCTCCAACGGAGCCTCGGATCGAAAATATGACAAGCGATGACCCCGTTTCGCGGGGTCATCTATGGGCAAAGGAATTATACCCCACCCTCCCCGGAGATCCAAAAATTTTCGAAAAAATGGGAAAACTTGAAAAAAACGTAAAATATTCTTCGGAAAGTTAGTAAAAATATCATAAAACGAAATAAGAAAAAATATATTAAATGAAAAGTTAGAGATCCGCGGCTTTCGGCGAAAAAAATGCCAGGAAAATGGCAAAAATGGAAAGAAAAAAGCTTTATGAAAAAAAAAGCACATAATTTTTTTTGATGATTTACCTAAAAAACAACGGTAATAATTATTGAAAAAATTAAGCAGTTGGGTGGAGGCTCCTCACCATTTTTCAAAGCCGCGAGCCGCCACTGGAAAAGTCCACCCTTGGCTCGTGGAAAACTTGGCAACCCTAATTACTTACTAATTACTTTACTTTGATAAATACGATATTATAATTATATAGTGGATGGTATACTTAGTATACTATACAATGGCGTAGTTTAAAACAGTTAAATTGTTGGCCCTCTCCCCGCGGCAAATATTGTAGGTGCCCTCTTTTCATAAATTGACTAAGACTAACCCAAACTAACCCAGACTAAGACTAAGAGCCTAATAATAATAAACTATTTTTGTTATGATAGGAACGAATAAGTACACTAGTTTTTTGTTTAAAATATAGTCGGCTATCTTTGAAGCCCCCCGTCGTTCAAGGGCTCTGTTCGTCATGCGTGCTCCACGAACTTGTCAACTATACGCCACTGGCCACTGGTGTGAGTGATATAGCATGCTTTATAGTTTAACCTTTAACATGGTCCAGTGTGATGCATCGGCGTATAGGAAATCCCAAGAGAATTTTAAATTCACTTCAAATATTTGTTAATTGTTGACTTTAGAGCATAATTAGACTTTTTAAAGGTCTCTGTATGGTAAATACTTTAGGTTAAACGTCTTTGGTAAATACACATGCCGCATTTGAACAATTTTTTACAAAACAATCTTAATTTATTTCAATAAAATTGCAGCTAATTTTTCATTAAAATTGAACAGGCAACACTGCAAATACCAGACACCACCGCCAGCAAAATGCCAACTTACGTTTAACAATAGTAAATCATAGTTTGATAAGTTTACTTATGCTGGTGCTTGTAGTATTAAAATTTTAATGAAAAAGTAGCTGCAATTTCATTCAAATCAGTTAAATTGGTCAGATTCGGCATGTGTATTTACATAAACTTTTAAAAAGATTTGCAAGAACTATTGCTTGGGTTAGAGTCTTTGTACTGTAGTTTGCTAAGGTTTGGTTAGTTTCTCTTCTCTTTAGTTTTGTATTACTATCGGCGATGGATAAGCCTAAACCTAAACACAAGAGTGGTGCAGAAAAACGTAAATTAAAAGAACAAAATATTCAAAGAATTAATAAACTGCCCAAGATTGACAAATATTTTGCTATTGCCTCCCAGTAATCTCAGCATTCGCATGATCAGGCGAGTGTGAGTAGCTCATCCTCGTTACCACAAGGAAATGAAAATGTTCGCTTGGATGATACTAATATTAAACAACAAACCTCTTGTTAGGAGTTCTTAGAATGTGTCACTGACAAACCCATTCAACCCTCTGATACGCAAAATACCAATCTACAATTCTTGGTATTAAACTAGCTTTCATCCTAAATAAAAATTTTATTTTCTTACTTTTCATGGGACACGAAAAATATCAGTTCTTTATTAGTTTTCATCCTGAATAAAAAATATTGTTATATTCTTTTACTTTTTATGTGGTACTCATAGGTATATCATGTATTACCTATGAACTTAGTTTTAAAATATACAAGGGGTAGGGGCCCATAAATATCTTTTGCCCTGAGGTCCACGGGTCCCTAGATCCGCCACTGACACTGTGTCTTCTTCGGAAGAACAAATATAACTGAAAAATTACAATTACTTAAACTTTAGGGTATGCATACAAAAAATCGTCAAATTTGAATGTTTACAATAGTAATAAAAAAAACCTAAGTGTGATAAATATAGTGCTGGGAAAGTCCAAGTAATTATGTATGCCTATGTATCAGCCATCAGAAAATGATTTAGTACTTCGCATCATTTCGAAATAGAGTATAGAACTATTAATAACCAACGTGCAAGATGCTCGTTTTCTTTGGTATATGCGTCATTATCTGTCTCATAACAGGTTACTTGTTGATAGAGAGTGGAATCGCATTGCAGAAGTTTTAGGAGTTCCAAGTATGTATGTTACATCTTTTCTCTTTGAACAAATTATATTTAAAAAATATACATTATGTACATAAATACTCTATCTTTTATTAGTTAGCACTATAGAAACATTTAAATAATGCTAAAATTGGGCTGGTGGAAATGGCCTCATCAAATATTCCGTTAAGGGATACGTTTTATCTCCAAAGAAAACATAAGAAGTGTGATTGTCAATCCAGGTAAGCTCGATTCTTCTGATAAAGGAAGTTGGTCACTCCCTTTTGCATGGCATTTTCTATTTATTACACTATTTTCCGTTGAATTTCTATTCTATAATGTGTAGTATTAGTAGGTTTGTTCTAGCAGCGATTTCAAACGGTTCCAAACCGTCCGGAGTTTGCGCATCGCGATATAAGTGACGCTTATATCGTTATGCGCAAACTCCGGATGGTTTGAAACCGTTTGAAATCGCTGCTAGAACAAACCTAGTATGTTACTGACTTGCAGTGGACATCAATTATTACAAAAAAGCTATAAGCATGCGTGACGTGAGCTGTCAATTGCGGAAGATGGCGGAGTTCCAAAATTAGTTTATTTAGAAACTAATTTTCTGCATAATTTTTCTGATATTTTAATAGTTATTCTTCTATTCGGGGTGGAGACGAATGTAACAAATCAAAGATCATAAAAATCGGTTGAATAATAGTTGTGAATGATGAACAACAAAGTATCTAAATTTTTATCTTTAAGCCGGTTTCTTTTCTTCGTCATGATATCACCTGCCTTGGAAAAAATTGTTTCGATTATCTATAGCTCATTATAAATCTATCGATAGTTGATTTGCTATCGATGTTTAAGCAACACGAAGTACGGATGACTGATCGACCGAATGATCTGGAATGATTGATACCACTCGATTTGACAGTTGTTGTCCTTTATTCTCTATAATTTTTTATATTTCGATTCAAGTATTTTCTATGTATTTCAGTATCTTTCTAGATTTGAATATGCTACTTTCTCACTATTTTCCGTTGAGTTTCTATCCTATAATGTGTAGTATGTCACTGATTTGCAGTGGGCATCATACATGACAATGCTCAAACACACCGGCATCGCTATCTATTCCATAACTTTTACTATTATAAATTTATAATTGGCATTTTTTACCACCAAAAAACGAATAGAAAAAAAAAAGTGAAATTGTAATACATTGATCCGGATTTAGCAGGTTTTTTTATTCGTATGTGCTTGCTATCGATACATCCAATATAATTTGGAAATTGTCATTTACTCCTGCAATAAATATCTGCAATATTTTTAAAATCAGCTTTTGTGTATTCAGGCATAGGTTTTTTTACCAATGCAATCTAAATGGCCCTGCAAGCTTTAATGATTATAGCCACAGCTGTGGCTGCAATCGTTCTAAATTAAAAAAGAATATTGAAGTTGTCTAAACTGAATTATCGTTGCTAAGTATCTGAAAAATAGTATATTATTTTATATGGAGGAAAAGTAACTTTTCCTCCAAATAAAATATGTTGTTTTTTCTTCAAATGTCGACAAATTAATGCAAAAACGTCTCTTTTTAATAGTAAAAATATCTAATTGTTATTAAAGATAAGTGGGTTCGCAAGGCGGCTTAGACCGGTCTCGGTGAATAGGCACAGGTTGTTGCTATAGTAATGTAACATAAATCTGTCAGTGGACACTGTCAACAATAATTATTTTTTTAAGACTGCGTCTCCGATTGCGTTTTAGTTCCGTATTGATAAGCAGTTATTGAGTAAGTTCGATTAAATAATAACCAATTTGTTCCTAAATTAGTGATTTTTAGAAATGCAGTCACGAATTGAGTGATAAATGCAAATTGTAGTTTAAGAAATCTTGAGTTGTTGACGCTTATTTTGTTGTTTGTTTGTATTGTATCTATGTTGCTATGACAACACTTTTACCTCCGCCGGCGGAAAAGTGAAAAGTAAAGTTCCGGCGGAGGAAAAACGAAACTTCACGGTCGCCTACACAGTCGAGTAATGGCGGATTTACTGACGTTTGAAGAAAAAAGTTATTTCATTCATATTTTACCCAAAACTGTCATGGAAGTGACATTGACTAAAAATTTACATTTTAAACCAATTTTTACATAAGGTTATTCAATGCATAGTGCAATTCCAGATGAAACGTTGTACGTCACTCGCCAGGAAAGTAGGTAAGTTTACAAGACTTGTAGGAGTAAACTAATCGAAATTTGGGCTACTCGTCTTGTAAACTAGTATTTTCCTGAGCTGTTACGAAATGTATTACTCACTTATATGAACTGCTTTTTTAAGTCATCATTTCACACTATTAAGTTTAATAATATAAGTTTTTTGTTATAGAGGAAACATCTAAAACAAATGAAAAATCTAAGAGACAAATTCAAAAGGAATGTTCAAAATTGAAACAGACCGACCCTAGGCATGCAAATTAACAAAGAAAAGTTCTTTAAATTCACCGGCAAAACTAGAATACACTCGGTATTATAAAAAGCTTTAAAGACGCAATTTTGCAAGTAAATCTCGAGACGCAGGTAAAGAGAGGGTCGAGTCAAGCCTTGGAGATACGCGGCACACTTATTTACGTCTCTTTTTAATACATTTTTCTAATGTGTTAGATCGGAATTTTAATAGCCTCTTGTCGCACTCACACATCAAATGGGGACTTTTGCCTATAAAAACGCCACCGCAAAACGAGATCGTCAGAAAAAATCCACTCGCGAAAGCTTGAGACTGGTTAAAAGAGTAAGAAAATCCCACTCGCTTTGCAAAAAGCTTGAGACTGGTTAAAAGCGCAAAATAAATCCACTCGCTTTGTTAAAAGCTTGAGACTGGTTAAAATTTCCACGTATTTTCAATTTTTCTAATTTTGGCTAGATACTGGTGTCCGATTCCACTCGCCAAAACTCTTATTCAAATTTTCACATATTCTGATATCCAATTAGAGTCAAGTTTCTCACACCGCTTATATAAATTCGCAATTATAAAAGATATTGAGCTCATCAGTAATTTTCCAGAGCCAAATGAAATTAAGAACAAATCCTAAAACCTCAGCCATAGGCGCAACTCGCAGGGGAGTCCAGACGGCTTCTTTACAGATAAGTAAATTATTTGGGTTCACTTAAATTCATTACGATTTAAAATTTAGACATCATTTTAAGGGACGGTCGTACTTTAAAAACCTCATGTTTTAGGGTGATCAGATTCTCGTAAATTGCGCGGTTTTAGTTAGATTTCGGACGGGGAGGTGATTGTGAACAAAGATGTTCAAGTAAACTTAAACTCTCTTATATCCGAATAACAAGTTGGGCTAATAGTGTTAAGATTGTTAAACAAAGGGTACAATAGTCCTACGGGACGCGAAAAGAGCCTGCGGGACAAGAAAAGATCCTTCGGGACAACCCCCCAAAAGAACCTTGTGACGTAATTCCATGGGGGTATCTAAAAATATATATATTATACGTCTTGGTCAGATCTTATCAGCTACGCTCTCAGCTTGTTACTAATTATCTTTAGTATATGCATGTATACGAGGTCGTATGCATATTATTATATTTTCCGAATGAGTAATGTGAATGTATCGAGCGTAGAGCACAGTGTAAGGGCACATACTTTGGATTTTTTCATTAAGCGGTCATGGTTTACTTCTTGGTTCGGGGCCTGATTGAAATATCGTAATTTAATTCTCGCAAATAATGTGTTTCTTCCTTATGTACATGTTTCCTTTAATAGATAAATTCATTTCATGTTGTATTCAAGTGTTTTTATAGATTAAAGGTTATTTCCTCTAAATTAATACGGCGCTTTCATTAAACTGTACAAGTAAAGAAAAATAGAAATATAAAGGATGGTCATTTGTGTTTTATTGCCAGTACTGACTGGTCACTTAAAAAATGGCAATCATTCGAGATAATCGTTTCACAAACATCTACTTTAGAACCTACTACAAAACAACCTAAGTTAAACAGGGTCTTAGCCGACAGTAATTATATTTATTATTATTATTGTTACGATCACGTCCAACAAAGTTGCTGGCTTTTGGGTGCAAAAAGGTGTACCCGGGTCAGGGGTGTTTCAAAATACCTAAGCAAGATTCTGTCATTTTAAATTATGACTATTATTTAGAATCAATTGTCACTCCAAGGCCTACACAGGGAAATATTATCCTTTAGGAAGAAGTTTCTTAGGAACAAAACGACATATTGGCCCTCTTGGTAAACGTGGCTGCTTGGGTTTTTGCTACATTGAACTGGATCAATGCAATTGTATCTCCGGCGTCATCAACCTCAACCTATTTTTCGGACTATTGAGAAAAATGTTTAATTGAATGTTAGGTAAGAGGAGCGAGGAGTCATTTATAAACGTTAAATCCGGCCATATCTAATATTTTTCTCAAAATTAAACGTCTACAGCTTGGATTAGTTTTAGTTAGTTCCTGGTTCATAAAAAAAACCTGTAAATTAGAAAAAATAGTATAAAATATACGCACTCTCATGTTAGGAAACTGCCCACACGTTTCCTAATTTCGTGCTCGTGTGAAAAAATATGGTCTTTTAAAACTAGTATCTTAAATATTATTTCCAGACCGCGACATTTTTGAAACTGAACGCGATATCGCTCCGGAATCGTGTCAATTTGCTGACGTAGGACATTGTGTAAATGGGGGAGATCGGGCTAACGCCACGGCCGATAACCTAGCAAGGTGTGCTGCGGTGCTGCGGATGTGACACCTCAATTTAGAGCTAGACCTAGCAAGACTCATAACAAGCCTTCGGTTTACGAATGTCTTTGCGGTGCAATGAATTTTCTATTGTCTGGAAGTGCTCTGGTGGTTCAGTGGTTAGATTCTGGACCTCTGATACGGCGCGGCGGCCCGGGGTTCAATTCCTGTCGGTTTTAATTTTTTTTTAGATTATGTTTGTAAAAAGTATTTTTTCTTCATTCTGGGCATGCCTTGGGTTAGTTTTGGTACGATTAATAAAGCGGGCGCAGACATTCTGGCAAAGAAGCAAACAATAAGGGTAGGACTAGTAAAGTGCAGAATAGAACGAACATAAAGTCGAAGAGTGCACAGGACACGACTATGTTATAATTGCGGAAAAGAGGGACATCGGGCGGAAGAATGTAAAAATACGGAAGGATGCCCTGTATGCAAGACAGGAGGACACTGAGCAGGACCCGGTAGATGCCAAGAATTTAGAAGAGCCCTCACCAAGGCAAAAAATCTTTATAGAAGAGAAGTTAGCGGCCTCGAAAACCAAGCCGCTTACGTAGGAATACATTCCTCGAGCTAAAATTATTGCAAGTAAACGCTAACCATTCGCCTAGAGGACACGAAATGATGGAGATCGCACCTAACGAAGAGAACGTGGACTTGATTGTGGTAAGCGAACCAAACAAAAAGATTATCCAGGCCTCATCCAAATGGATGAAGAACATAAAGCTGGACGTTGGCATCTACTTTAGACACAATAAGCTAAAAGTTAAATCAGTTGACAGCTCAAATGGGATAGTTTGAGTGGAAATGCAAGACATCACAATAATCGGCTGCTACTGCTCCCCAAACACCACCGTGAAGGAATTTGAGAATTACGTTAACCGACTACAGAACATCGCAACAAACAAAACAACATCCATTATAATAGCGGGGGACTTTAACGCGAAGGCAGCAGACTGGGGGTCTCCAGTTACTGATAGGAGAGGCGAAATATTAGCAGAGGCAGCAGCCGGGTCGAGATGGATCTCGCACAACAAGGGGGACAAGCCAACATTTGT
>JAEQML010064754.1:0-21730 GCA_016904865.1 Pissodes strobi | reverse complement strand
TTAGTTTCAGAGATCTCAGAAATATGGGATTTAACTGGAACTTACAAGAAGGATTTCTAGAAAGCAAAAAAGTCAAAATACCAGTATTTCAATGTTCACCAAGTAATTACAGTCTCTTCAATATAACTTTAAATGAAAACGAAATTTTGAAGACAAAACTTCCCACAAATGCAATGACAGATGGTGAATATTACATTCCAAAGCAAGAAATAAACAACCATTGCTTTATACCTGAATCCATAACAACTGTACAAAATGGGCAAGCTGATGTCGAAATATATAATGTACACAGCAACGATACTTACGTAAATTTAAAATTTCCGCTTCAAGTAGAACCAATTAACAACTTTGAAATATTCAAGGGCAAAATTGTCAACTATGAGCCTTATTTAAATCAAGGAGAAATTGAAGACTTATTAAGATTAAACCATTTGAATACAGAAGAAAAGAATAAATTAATTAAAGTTTGTAAGCAATTTTATACAGTTTTTCATAATTCAACAGAACCCTTATCTTCAACGACAGTTACCACTCATGCTATAAGAACAACCGATGATGAACCAGTATATGTAAAATCTTACAGATTTCCTGAAATACATAAGGAGGAAGTACAAAATCAAATTTCACAAATGTTGGAAGATGGAATCATCAGGAATAGTTCGAGTCCTTGGTCCAGTCCAATATGGATTGTCCCAAAAAAACCTGATGCTAGTGGTTTAAAGAAATGGAGAATAGTTGTGGATTATAGAAAACTGAATAATAAGACCATCCAGGATAGATTCCCTATCCCTAACGTAGATGACCTTCTAGATAAACTGGGAAAATCGCAATATTTTACAACATTAGATCTCGCGAGTGGTTTTCACCAGATTAAAATGCATCCAAATAGTATTGAAAAGACTGCATTTTCAACTAATGACGGGCATTTTGAGTTTCTAAGAATGCCTTTTGGGCTCAAGAATGCACCCGCTACCTTTCAAAGAATGATAAATGAAGTTTTGAAAGAACTGATAAACCGGATTTGTGTCATATATATGGATGACGTTATAATATTTTCAAGTACACTAGATGAACACATTCATAATCTAAAACAAGTATTCACAAAATTGCAACAACATAATTTAAAAGTGCAATTGGATAAGTGTGAATTCATGAAAAGAGAAGTAGAATTCTTAGGACATGTAGTGACCCCAAACGGCATCAAACCAAATCCTCGTAAAATAGAAGCTATCAATAGTTATCCAATTCCTACGACACATAAGCAAATTAAGTCATTCTTAGGAATGATTGGCTATTACAGAAAATTTATTGACAATTTATCCAAAATTATAAAACCACTAACAAATTGCCTTAAAAAAAGGGAAAAGGGTTGAACATAGTAAAGAATTTTTGGAAGCTTTTCAGACATGTAAAACTTTACTTTGTAATGATCCAATTCTAAGTCATCCTAATTTTACAAAACCATTTACTCTTACCACGGATGCAAGTAAGTTTGCAATAGGATCAGTTTTAAGTCAAGATTGAAAGGCTATATGTTATGCAAGTCGAACACTCAACCCAAGTGAAGTTAATTTGTCAGTAATAGAGAAGGAATTATTATCCATTGTATGGTCCGTAAAATATTTTAGACCATATTTATTTGGACGGCACTTTAAGATAAAATCAGATCATAAACCATTAAAATGGCTTGACAATCTCAAGGAACCAAATTCAAAATTAATACGATGGAAGTTACAATTAAGTGAATACGATTATGAAATAGATTACATAAAAGGAAAAGAAAATTTCGTAGCTGATGCCCTGTCAAGAAACCCTACAGTATCATACTCAATAGATAATTGTTCTGTAATAAATGAAATAGGAGATGCAGATGACGTAATCCAACAATATGTTGAAAATGAACAAAACCTCTTGACTACGGTACACTCATCTCAAGAAGCACCCTTACTAGGATTTCCATACTCAGAAACTCCTTTAAACCAGCATAAGAATCAAATGATAATAAAAGTATCCGAATCATCTCCAGTACCACTCCACATAAAAGAAAAATTATTCAATAACAACAGATATTTTGTAAATCTAAGGAAAAAACATATAGAAAATGATCTACAGGAATTTATGGCTAATCTAGTAAACAATGTAACATATTATATACATTTTCCTGATAAAACACACGAACAGTACTTTATTAGAATAATGCAAAACAAAATTGAAAATTTAAAATCTAAACTAATAATTTGTCCAACAAAGCTAACTGATGTCACAATTGAAAAAGACCGGCTAGACAAAATAAACTACCACCATGTTTATAAAACAGGCCATCGTGGAATCGCAACTACAATTGAGTCAATAAAAAAGAATTACTATTGGCCTGATTTAATCAAAGACGTTACTAATTACATTAACAATTGTATAATATGTCAAAAATCTAAGTACGAAAGAACTCCAAATAAATTTGAATTTCAACCAATTCCAATAGGATCCAAACCTTTTGAACGGATTCACCTAGATAGTTTTTCAGTTTCAAAAGAAAATTTTTTAACCATAATTGACACCTTCTCAAAATTTGCTCAAGCTTATTCAATAAATGGTGCAAACGCCACCAATATCTTAGATGCTTTTTTGAATTTTATAACTCATTATGGAATACCAAATACAATAGTTTGTGACAATGGAATAGAATTTCAACATCTAGCGTTCCAAAATTTCTGCAAATTGCACAAAATAAATATTCACTATACAACACCAAGAAACCCTAATTCGAATAGCTATGTAGAAAGATTCCATTCTACAATATTAGAGTACATTCGTAGTCAAAGTCAGCAACATCCAGAGGACTCTTTAAACACGCTAATGAAGTATTCGCTTTTACATTATAATAATTCTACGCATTCAAGCACAAACTACACACCTTTTGAAATAGTATCGGGACATTTTAACTGCAAAAATCCTTTTGATATCGAAGAAAGTGATGTAATTTCAAAATATGTTGATGATCATAGAAACAAAATGACGAAGACATATAAACAAATACATACACAAATACTGAACAAAAAAGATGAACATTTAAAAAAAATTAATTCTAATAGCAATTCAAAATGGCCGACGATAAAGACGTGGAGATCGTAACGCCCACAAAAAGTACCGAAAATAATAGTGAAAAAGTGATAGTTAAGTGTTTTCACTGTAAAAAAGATACAAAAAACTTCATAGAGTGTGGAAAATGCCAAAAAATGTTTCACTCGGCATGCCTAATACAAGCGGCGACTCAAAAATCTGCCAAATGCCGCCACGTACCTGCTTACGCAGAAGAAGATCATTGGAGCCACGAAAAGCAACTCTATGGTATGATAATTAAACTTCTAGAGGAGAAGAACGAAATACTACTCGAAAATAAACGTTTTATGAGGGAAAACATCATAAAACTAGAAGAAAGAGGCAAAAATCTGGAAAATGAGGTTAGAAAGCTCCGTGATTTCCCGCCAAAAACAAACGACGTCACCGCTCCATCTGATGGACTGAAGTTAGCAAGGGATCAAGGAACACCAAAATTGTTGATAACGGCCGAGAAAAAACAAGCCGTGCAGACCAGTTCCAACAGTGACGAACGCACCCACTCCCCAACCAAGAGTGATTCTATGAGTAGGTCACCAAACTCAACATGGCAGCTGACAGTTGACAAAAATGGAAAAGCAAAAACTGAAGAAAGTTCCGGAAAAAACGAACAAAACACAAACCAAAATGCCCAAAACTATAATATTACGCAGACAAACAACAGCGAAAACGACTGGCAGGAGGTCGTACGTAGAAAAAAAGGTGCTACTAACAGACAAACAGAAAATAGGGAAAACGACTGGCAGGGGGCCCTAAATAGAAAAAATGGACCCACCAACAGGCAAAAGCCAATACTTGGAGGCTGTAAAAACTTTAGCCTACAAGTAGCCCCACGGAAAGCCTACATCTTTCTCTCAGGCCTATCGCCCACGGTCACAGAAGAAGATGTAAAAAACTACATAATAAACACCACACAAACAGAAACCAAATGCCATAAAATGAAAACCAAGAGTAGCAACTATAAAAGCTCATTTAAAATAGAGGTATTGGAGAAGAATGCAGGAAAAATTATGACCTCAGATATATGGGGTGAGGGGGTCATAATCAACCATTTTACGCATGCCAGACGAAGCCTACAAACACAGGCCAATTAAAAGATAGTGCAGAAGAAATGTTGAAACCTATACAAGAAAAAAGCAAAGCAAGTTTTCAAGTGCTCCACTGCAATGCTCAATCGATAAGGGATATCACAGATGAGCTGGATGCATTTAGCTGTGATAAAAACATTAAAGTAATGTGTATTACTGAACATTTTCTAACTTCAGGAGAAATAGACATTCTAAAAATTGGAAATCTCATTGTGGCAGCATCCTTTTGTCGTTCAGTGTATATTAAGGGGGGCTCACTAATTTTGTTAGAGCAGGGAACGGACTTTACGGAACTAAGTGACATTAAACAACTGAGCGTGGAGAAGTGCATTGAGGTGTGTGCTGTAAAATCTAGTAAATACAATATTACAATAATATCAGTATACAGGTCAACCTCGGGTGATTTTGACACCTTTCTTAATGTTCTTGATCAGATTTTGACTCTCATAGGGATACAACAAAAAATTATATTGGCAGGAGATTTCAATGTAAAATTTTGCACAAATGAAAAAACCTCTAAGGAGCTTACTGATATGCTTCATTCATATGGGCTAACACAAACTGTCTTTGAACCAACAAGAGAACAGAATTGTTTGGATAATGTCTTTATAAACTTCTCAGAAGAAGATTTCCATGCAAGCATAGTAAAACCTGGTAAGTCGGATCACAATGGTCAATTAATCACTCTAAATTGCACAATGCAAAAAGCCACTGACCAGTTTACAAATAAATTGTGCCAGCCTATTACACGGGAGGGAAAGGATGCTTTCTACAGTGAAATTTCGGCAACTGATTTTAGCTTTATAAAGGATCCTTTTCTAACAGCTGAAACAAAATTTGAAACCCTCATACAGTTGGTAGAGTTCGCTTTTAACAAGTCATTCCCTAAAAAAACCTATAAAACAAAAAAAAACCTAACCTATAACATTACCTGGTTTAATAACACCCTTAGAGACAAACGGGACTACTTAAATTACTTAAATGATATTTGTACTCATCATCCAACTAATGAACTGAAAGAATATATAAAACTACATCGTCAAGAGTACAAAAAAGCAATTAAAGAATCAAAAATACAATGTAATGAATTAAAAATAAAAAACTCATCTAACCCAATCAAATGCATGTGGGAAATAATTAATGAACATCGTCAAAAGCCCTCAAGACCATTAGATCAATCACTTAACTTAACTGCACAAGATTTTAACAACTACTTTAGCAATGTAGCAGTAGATCTACAAAAACAAATAAAAAGTGAAAATGTAAATCCTATTGAAAACTTAAAAAACACAACATTGAATAATAATCCTTTCTTTTTTAAAGAAGTGTCTTTTAACGAGGTCAGGGAGGTGATTGATCAGCTTAAGAACAAAACAAGTAAAGATATATACAATTTGGATATAACATTAATAAAGGGGGTAAAAAATCTACTACTTATACCGCTGACAAAATTGATTAATCTGTGTATTAGGGAGAACATCTTTCCTGACTGTCTTAAGATTGCAAAAGTTGTACCTATATACAAAAAAGGGGATGCCAATGACCCAAGCAACTACAGACCTATTTCTTTACTACCTATTCTATCAAAAATATATGAAAAATGCCTAGCAAAACAAATCTCAAGCTACCTTGAACAAAATAACATTCTTAGTCCTGGTCAGTTTGGATTTAGGGAGGGTAAAAGCACAACCCTAGCAATTTTGAGACTTGTTGAGAATATCATGGAGGGTTTTGAGAACTCACAACACACAGTGTCTGTATTTTGTGACCTGAGCAAGGCGTTCGACTGTGTTTCACATGACATTCTACTTGACAAACTACCATACTATAAATTTTCACAAGATAGTATACTTCTCATTAAATCATACCTTACAAAACGCCTCCAAACAGTAAATTATAACAACTTAACATCGAGCAAGCAAGAAGTTACCACTGGTGTTCCGCAGGGCTCAATTATTGGCCCCATCTTGTTTCTTATTTATATTAACGATTTGCCAAAAATTGCTGTAAATGAGTTATATTTCAATTTTGCCGACGACACAACTGGGCAAGTACAAGACACAGACTTACAGACAGCTATAGACATGTCGGGTGAGGCACAGTCGAGGGCTGGGCAGTGGTTTTCAACCAATAAACTTTTTTTAAACGAGTCCAAGACTCAGAAGTATGTATTTTCACTCAAAAAGATTGATCCCATGGAAGATAATGTAAAATTCTTGGGGGTAACTCTTGATCAAAAACTCCTATGGGATGCCCATACGGAAATAACAACAAAAAAATTGAGTAAAAGTGTTTTTCTCTTGAGAAGCTTGTCACTGTGTGTCTCGTTGAAAGCTGTAAAACAAGCATATTTTTCTTTGTTCCACTCCCACTTAAGTTACGCACTGCTAGTCTGGGGCCATGCCAGTGGTGCTCAAAATGTTTTTGCCATGCAAAGGCGAGCTGTTAGGGTGGTGGCAGGCTTAAGTTACCGAGAAGAGTGCAAACCAGCCTTTATAAAACACAGAATATTAACATTACCATCTGAGTATATTTTGCAAAATCTTGTTTATGTTAAAAACAATCTTGACTTGTATACCAGCTTTATTGACATCCACGACCATAACACAAGAAATAAAAACAGTTTAAGACCGAACTATCACAGATTGCAAAGATGTCAGAATGGCCCAGGATACCATGCTGTTAAACTTTTTAATAAACTACCACAACAGGTAATTGGCCTAAGCAACACATTATTTAAGAGAAAAATCAAAGATCTGCTTATCGGTAGTGCCTTCTACTCCTTAGATGAGTATTACAACTCCACACTCAGTTGGTCGAATAACAAAGTACGATCCGGGTAAAGATTAAACGTTTCAAATCAGTTACATTTATTATGGCCATTATATGTAGAAAAAAAATCTATTTTATATTTTATTGTAACTAAATATATGTATATTTTTAACTGTACCAAGTACCTTAGATTTATTTATTTGTTTGTATGTCTAAAGTCTTACATGACTGTTAAACTTTTTAGACTGATTAGATGTTTCTATTTGTGGTTGTTTCTCTTGTTCTTGTTAAAATTAAGATTGTAGCATAGATTTAAGTATCGCATTCTTTTAAAAAGAGATACTGTTTGACTTGTGTAAACATTATGTGTACTAGCACCAATAAAGAATTTGAATTTGAATTTGAATTTGAACCTTTTACCATATCAAAAGATGATCAAATTTATCACAAACAGCATACCCGAAATAAACTAACTTCAAAATTTGATAAAGTAGTACCAATAGCACAAACACATAATAAAATTAAGACAGAAACAACAAAATATTCCAAACACAATATTAAAAAAAGGAAGAAATATTAATTGCATTTCCTCTTCCTGTTCAGATGCATCAAACCGTTTTTCTCTTCCATTTTTTATTCTTTGCCTTTAGTATTGCATCCATTCAAAAATTGTATAACCCTATCCTTCCAATTAAGCTTCAAAATACAAAAATCATCTCTAGCAAACATACTTTTGTAACATATTTGGACTACACAAATTTTCAAGACATGCACTTTTACCTTACACAGCAATTAAAATACCTTGCATCACATAAAAACCGTAGTGATCAGGCTCATAACTTAATTGAACAAGCCTGTTCATTATTAAACAACAATGAACATTTGTTAAAAACCATAATTCCCTCAACTCGCCAAAAACGAGGATTAATTAATTTAGGAGGAAAGGTTTCTAAATGGCTTTTCGGTACACTAGACGCTGAGGATGGCGACAAAATTAACAAAGTCTTGGAATTTCTTAGCAAGAATGAAAATCTTCTTCAAGACAAAGTTAATGATGAACTCCATATTGCTAAAGAAATAACAATAAGTTTAAACAGCAGTTTTTCACAAATTAAAAATAATATAATGACCAGTGCGCATCTAATCGCAATGTTAGAAGATAGCATAAATGAAATAAACGTTTTAACTTTAATTATTAACTCACTGAATAGTCTTAATATTAAATTAAATCAAATCGTTAATGCCATTACATTCGCTAATCTAAATGAAATACATCCACTTTTCCTTTCGTTAGAAAATTTACAAACCATAATTCAAAAAATGCATTCATTATATTCAAAAGATCAATTAGTTGACTTTTCTAATCAACACAGTTATTATCGATTTTTAGGAATTCAGTTAATATACCAAAGTGAAAAAATAATATTTTTTATTCACTTTCCAGTCTTAAGACCAGAAAATTTTACAACTTATTTTTTATATCCTGTCTTAATCCACAATAAAATTATTCTCTCCATAAATCCTTACCTTTACCTAAATGAGAAAAATGGTTTATTTCAATACGGGTCTGAACTTTGCGAGGAAGTTGAAAGAACTTACTATTGCAACAATCATCTTCAAGCCCAAGGAGACTGCATAATCAATGTAATACGATCCAATCAACCTACCAACTGTACCGCCTTAGACGTTCATCTAGAGGAAGTGGTCGCCAATCAAATTATTCCAGATCATATCCTGCTGAGCACTCCACGAGACACAATTATCACAGAAAACTGTGATGTAGAACGACGTCAACAGATATCGCCTGGCAGTTATCTGATTACCTTATCTGATAAATGCACTCTACAAGTGAATCATGAAGTATTTATACATGAAAATTCTATACTTCCTGCTGCAACGGTGGTTCAATTACCTGCAATACAACTGTCAAATATACCGCAGTACCTAACTAAAATGAAGTTAAAGAATATCAATTTGGATACTATCTCGTCCCTCATGCAAAAGATTAATTCCCAGCATGAATTAATCCTACCAAATGGTCCCAAGGAAAGCTACTCAATACCTTTGTGGTTGTCACTCCTTATTTGTGGCTTACTTTGCTGCATATGTTTCGTAGCTGTCACTTGTTACTACCGTTCATGTTATCCATATCCATGGATACCGTATCTCCTGAAGAAAAGAAAACCAGCAACCTCAGAAGCAAACAGTCAGCCTAGCTTATCCGACCAACCATAGGCTTCCATTTTAGGTGGGAGGAGTTACGCCTGTACTACGTACTAGTGCCGTATAGGGATAATCATAATTATTAATATTGTCTCACAGTGTAATGTGCGCGGTAATATGAGAAACCTTTGTGTAGGTAAATAAGATAAATCTCGATGAATGTCTTAGTATGATTTTTTCTCGTACCATATCATATTATATTTCGCTTATTATGATTTATATCAGAAGTTATCTATTAGGGAAGATATAATCTTTCGTCTATTCGTAATTAATTTAATGTTTTATCTTTTATACCGAATATTATCTAATTAATGTGCTAATGATATATTTCTGCCGTATTTTATCATTTATCATTTACTATAAATATTTACACGTTTAGAATTATAAACAGTTAGGTTGCCAGCTGTACTTAGAATAAATCGCTGTTCAAGTATCACGAGTTTCTCTAGCTCAAAGAAACAGTTTGCTTCTACGAACCGTCGTAAACTAATAGAGGCAATAAACGTTACTACAGCGCGAACGCGAATTGGCTGCCTCCGAGCGTCACATCAACGAGCGGCGATGGGAAAGGCTGTTCAAAAATCTACCGCAGTCGTCCGGAGTAGAGAACAGCTCTGTTCTGGAGCCTCTTGATCTTTCGCCGATATACAATGCCATCAAACCACAGCCAGCTAATGCCTCAAACCAATGCTCAATAGGTGGGTAACTATACATGTTTATGGGAGTGTGTTGGTGCTTGTCAAAATAAAACATGTAAATCAATTGGTGTCATTTCTTTTTTTTTTCTTTTCAGGGCTATATGTGACTGCGACGCCTGGGGATTGGTATATCATGTGTCGCCAGGACGTCGGATGGAGCCGAGCAAAGCGGATATTGAAAGAACGCAACTGCCACGAATATTACAAGTGGAACTTGGTGATTGCGTCCAAGCGAGATTTAACGTGTCTCTTTTCTCGGGGCCTCTGTGAAAAGGAATGGCAGTGGTTTCCTCGTCTCAATATTCTCCACTATGTTGGAGATTCTTCAGCAGTCGACATGATTAGTTGCCTCGTCTATTCGCCGCTGAGCTACTATGTTGCCACTTCACATGACTGATTTCTGTTTTTCTATCATTTGCATGTTTATTTCTACAATATATTGACGAAATAATAAAGGCTCTGTATAGTGCCTGAAATTTTTTTACATGAATTATGAAGTAGAATAATTATTCTGTAAGACATTTGTAATTTTACAAGATAGTGTAAACTGTAGCATTTTTTTCCAATATGAAATAAAAAAGTATCTGTAAAATAGTGTTGTTTTGTTTTTGTGCCCAACAACAGCATACAAAAATGCGAGGAGTGTAATTTCCGCCAAAGTGTGAAAAGTAAGGTTGCTTGTATGTTTTTGCAAGCAAATTTGTCCATTTGTATTGCGAACCAAAAGTGAGAATAGTATGAGCGTCGGAATGCGGCGCTGAAAAACCGAATTTTACGAGCTGCTATGGACAGCAAACGTGCAAACGTCATTTTTCACGCAAGCCGAAAACACAGGCGTTGGGACCGAGGAGAATATTCGCCCCCCCGCGCCTGGGAACAGCGCTTCGATTCATTTTAGCCAAAGCGTCCCTTATCCAAATGAGTCTATATGCCGGCAACTGGGCACGATCCGTGGGCACGTAGCCGAGCGCGCGCCCGTTTATTCCTATTATTTAGCGCAGAAAAATCGGGTTTATCGAATCTTGTATCGCAAATTAACCGAGTATTCCGAGCAGTATGTTGCAAATATGTATCTGTGGCTTTATCTTGGCTGTAGTAAAAATCCAAACGCTCCCCTAGCCCAGACACTAACTCCTTACATTTCAGCCGTGATCGACGAACTTTTGTGTAGTTATCCAGCGATAGTCTCACATTTAACAGGGCATCGACGAAAACGACGCAAAGTAAACAAGACTACAGACGAGAACGCACCCACGGAAACGGTGACTAGTGATTGTCGGCAGGTTTTTCAGCGCCGCATTCCGACGCTCAGCACTATGAAGCACAATATTGTGGATGTAACTGTATTGGATAGCATCGAGCCCGAGGCTTGGTTGGAACCGCTATTGACTCTTGTCTTGAATATGGGCTCGGTTTCGTCCACACTCTCTTTTCTCTTCAAAAGCAACTGTTTCGAAGACGAGCGCGACTATTCTCTGTTTCTACTATACACATTGCCGCATCTCAACGCTTACGCGAAAACGCTGCTGTGTAACTGGAGTCACGTCGACGTCGGCCAGAAACAGTTTTTTCTCAACAACTTTAACAATTGCGACTTTCTCTACTGTCTGGTACAGTATGTGGCGCATCAACTGCAGGAAAACACTCGCGTCTCGCACGACATAGAGACCGAAGAGATGTTTCCATGGGAAAGCCTGACGCACAACAAGTTATTCTATAAATATTGCGAGGTGATGGCCGAATTTACGATCGACACGAAAAACGTCGCGGGTTACGAATTCTTTGCTCGTTACATCCTCGATTTACACACACTACCCAACAATGAATATTTGCTCTTCAATAATCGCGGCATGACAGTTCTCAAAGATCAAAAAGAACTGCTCAAAGGACTAAACGAAGATTATCGCGGGGCACTGGGTTTATTTCCACCCTACAAAGTGGAAGGTGAACATTTGGATTTTTTGATTTTTGAACGGCCAATCGGGATTCGCAATGAGCTGTTCCATCTCTACGAATTTGCCACGCCTGCCTTGAAATCTCTGCCGACACTCAAAGGCTTGCCCGATATTGATAACCGGGTATTCAGCTTATTAAATTATCCATCGTGGAATGCAGTCATGTTCAAAAAACTCGCCATGATGCGCTGTTTTCTCGAGCACGCCAATTGGCAAACACTTAGCGCGCTGTTGTTATGTCCCACAGTCGATCCCGCCATGTTTGACGCGTTTCAATCGCAAATCGACCCAAACTACAGGGGCATTTCACACTACTACGAAAATGCAAATCGCGTAGTTCTAACTGATTTTATAGCTGTCAGTTTTTCTATGGGAAGTGCAAACAGTAGCGGGCCGCTAGCAGCCGAGTCTACGATACAAACGCGCGCCCTTTGGCATCCCAGTATATTGCCAAGCATTTCGTCCTATCGCTTATTAGCGCAGTGCTTGGCACATTGGCTTTGCGTTTTCGCTGTGGTTGAAAAAACACACAATTACAATGTCCCAAACCTATGTTCGTTTGTGTATACCTTTTTCGGCACCGAATCACACGAAGTTGTCGGCTTGCCGAAATTAGACGCCTCTTGTACAACGACGCCGGCGCCGCTAAGCGACGACACGTATTCGTGTCGAGACGTTGACACCACCGCCGCCCGTACAAAGTATACCTTTCAATCTGACGACGAAGAACAATTTGTTCACAATAATAATAGTTGTCCGCCATCCGAAGCAGCGTCGCTCAAAGCAGATCAATATCGCTCAACCGCCACGACGCACACAGATTATGGTGAATTGTTTACCGCCACCTATTACACCGGCGAAAGTAACAAAGATACGAAATTTATCCAATATGTAAAATCGCAAAATATTGCCGCCAAAAATTTTGCTCATCTCGAAGAGCAGGTGCGCACCGTACTGCATGAGCTGCAAAATGCTTCAAAAAACGATTTGTGTCCCTCTATGGATTGCAATATGGTTTCGATAGCGCCGCCGTCGCATAAACGCGTCAAAACTAATTCTTCTAACGCGGTTAAAGACCAGAGACTGGCCAATACTGACGCGCACTTATTCCCGCCAACATATGTTATGAAATTATGCATCTCGCGGCACACGCAACCCTTGGACCGATCGGCGTTCTATGACGCGTTGATGCACACTGACGTTGACAACGACGGCGTCTACAACGAGATCGCTATCGATTTGACGAAACAACCGCGCGAAGTCTTAAAGTTTTTACTATGTCTCGTGTCGTGGATCCTTCGTAGCGGTACAAGACATCCATACCATGGTACGCCCCTCTTTCGTTGGATGAACGACAAACGCGAGCAACTCTACGCCGAATTGCAAGACCTCCTGGTCTCAAAGAACGGCAAAGCCTTCCATTTTTCCACTCTGCAAGAATTGTCGCAGCAAATAAAAAAACTTGATCAACACACCGAGGTAGATTTTTCTCAAATTCCTGCAGCGCAGATATCCTCATTGCTACGCACGCCTTTAATCAGTGTGTCAAATCTCAATTTAAATTTAACCGGGCTAACACAAACAACAAACAGCGAAGAGAATGCGCGTTGTGCTCCTTTTGCACCGCACCCCACCAACACCGGCCGCTCTTTCGAAGATGACGCCGTTCTACAAATTGACCGCCGACAACAAACTCTCGAATTGTGCCTGATGGAACGCTACTCGAGCGCCATATACAATGCACTGGCGTCACTCGCCATTCATTCGGAAATGCTATTTGATCGGCTCGTCGATCTATTGAAAATGATCATGACGTTTCTCATCAAGGACAATGTAAATCGAGTATACTACGCGCTCATCGGTCTGCCGAACGCGGGCAAATCATTATTGGCTTTTGCTCTAGGAAAAATGCTGGCCACCGATGTCTCGTGTGTCGTCAATCAACGATTCTTTTCCGCGGCCGCCCAGCAAGAGTACGACGGCAGCGTACGCGCGGCCGCTTTTAACCTGATGATTCACGGCGATGATGTTCCGCGCGTTTCTTTGCGCCAAACACGACTTTTGGCAAACACGGCCACCAACACGACGCGTGCCATTCGCGCGACCACCGCCAATCACTTTCGTTTGGCTGCCACGAGTAATAATAATTTGGCCGGCGACGGAGCGGTGCTGGATCGCGTGCGACCGTTCATCAAGACTTTTGCATTCAGCGAGGTCGTTGCAACTATGCCGTCACGCCTAGACTCGGACCTCAAGTGCTGCACGTCGACCGTCGGCTACCAAATTTTGTTGCGGCGCCTCCCTCATTATATTGCAGCTAACGAATTATCCGGTTTGTGGATTCTCGCGAATCTCGTGATGCCGTACTTTTTTCACAGCCATGGAAATCCAATTTCAGGCAAATTGTCGCCATCGGGAGCGCATTTCCACGAACAATATGTGGTGCAAAATTATCCCGTATTGAATTTCTTCAAATCGCACATTATCAGCCGGTCCAACGTAGAGACAATGGCGCAATCTACATTTTACACACTGGTCGAAACTTGGTGGACTGCGAATAAATTCAAATTCAACCTGACTTCCGAACTGACTTTTGCCATGATTTGGAATGATATTCGCGATCGTTGCGAAATTTACCGCGTGCCCAGTCCCGATTCGCACGTTCTATACGGTATGACTCTTCACCGTGCCACCAATAACTAGTGCTTTGACGTGTAGTGCCCTAGTGGTTCCGTATAGCAAACACCCCTGCCGCGCGAATTTTGTCCTCATGTGAAAAAGGAACAACGCGGTAAAAAGTCGGCATATAGGTGGCAGCTAACCACTTACCGCGCGTCAAAGGGTAGCTCCCCACTAAAAAGATCGTGGTTTCCAAGGCTATATATATGAGCTGCTGCCGGAGCTCGTGTCATTTGTGCTCTGCTGCTCGTCTTTGGTGTGTCGTCTGCTTGTAATTTTTTTGCCGCTGCCCGCCTGCCGCCGTCGCCCTCGTTGGTTGTTATGATGGCCGCTGCCAAGCCCGAGCTTCCCCCTGGTGTGGACCCCGAGGAGTGCGACACTTTGGTGTTGGACGTTTCCGTTTCCAGGGACGACCTGATGCGAATGACATCTGATGAAGAGACGGGAAATGAGTCGGAAGAAGAGGACGACGCCGAGAAAGAGATGTCTATCGGTTAGTAATCTTTGTGCGTCTATACACACTACAAGTTGTTTGTTTTGTAACACTATGTCTTTCTTTTTACAGCATCCTCACGGTCCAGGGTAGCAGACTCCGCTCAGTCCGCGTCAACAGACGAAGCATTTGCTTTCGATCCCACCGTTCACGCTGCTGCAGTGTATAAGATGACGCGATCACACAATCGACGAAGCGCTCCGCGTCCTTTGATGCAGTATGCCCGGACGAGGCCCGTTCTCAAACCTCCTCGGCGCGAAACTCCACTGTCAGCTCTACGTGAGATTTTGCACCGTGCAAAGATACCCATGCAGAATTCCTATATATTTATTGACTTTCAATGTTTCAAAGAGGATGGTTTGATAATACCGTGTGAATTTGCGATTCGTGCGATCGTCCACACCGTTTGGAAATTCGGCACCGAACATCCAGATCAACGTTTTTATCAGACAGCAAACACCCAGTTTGGCCTTGTTGGTGCGACGAAACCCTTCTCGACTCTGACCGCCGAAGAAAAGCACACAAACAATTTCCGGCGTCAAGAAGTGCACGGTATCTGGTATACCAGTTTTGATAATGGACGCGAGACGCACTATTCGCCGCAGGAGATGAATCGCAGTATTGCCTCGGTAATTCAAAACGTACAGGCGTCAAGTGCGTCTCCTACCGTCATCGTAATGAAAGGACGAGACAAAATCAACTCTTCTTCCAGTACCATCCAATGTATCAGTATATGGTGCGAACGATGCCCGAACCTTACCCGCCAAACATCCAGCCTTGTTCGAAATATATACATCATACGGTATCGCGAACATCATCACCGTCTTGTGCATATGCCAATGTGCAATTCATGGCGTCGGTTCTCGATAAGGCCGGCTTTTATCTTGCTTGATTGTGCATTGGTGCCTTGTGCAATGGCGAGTATGTACTTTTTTTAATTATAATTACACTATCTAGTTTTTGGCATGTAAATTAATTTTATCTGGGAGAATAAACAAATGTTGACAACAAATTTACGTCTTTTGTTTTTTTCCGCTCTCTCTAATGATAGGGAAGGATATGAGGATGAGGTAGAAAAATATGATTTTTTGAATTTTTCTTTGGACAACTAGGTAGATACAGATATTTATTTTTCAGAGATTTCCAGAATAATATGTACACATAATATATTTATACAATACAAAAAATATAAAAAAACAAGAAAAAAATACAATACACGTGAGTAACACGTGCGTGATTGCACACATTAGTCAATCATCATCCCAAAAGTCAGAGTCTATATCCCAAAGTCTTCGCCGACACTTGCATTTGTGAATTCTCCAGTGTTGGCGCATGTACGGGTCAGTTTCGGTCTTTTTTCGAAACCTAATGGCTAAGGTAATATCGTGGTCGAACATTTCCAGCATCGAGCGTGCCAAAGCGGAACTGCTGTGTGTTTCGATTTGTTCCTGTAGATGGATTCGGCCGTCGACTGCAAACTTTTCCGTAAACGCCTCTAAACAGGCACGGTGTCTGTTTTGTGCTCGTAGTAGCGTGCGTGCGCACAATTCCGTCAATGACAGGGGCTGAGGTGTGCGGGTGAGCGCACACAAACTTCTCCACGTCAAACATCCCTTGTCCCAACAGCGGCGCGGATAATGGCGGTCTTCTAATATGTAATACCAAACAGTGTGGAGTGCTTGATTGAAATAGTGGGGATGCATAGCGTCGGCTATGGGATACAGATACAAATCTTTCATCGTCAAAAGACCATCAGTTTTCAAATTATTTACGAATAAATTCACAAACATGTAGAGGCGAACCAAATTGTGTCGGTAGCAGTACTGAAGCATTTTTTGCCCGTCGATTGGCTTTCGCGCACCATGTTCCACCACGGTTACAAACAATGTGGCAAAAGTGTACATGACGATGCTCCGATAGATAGGATAATTCTCCAGTTTGGCTATGGTGTGGTCTGGGGCACAGAAACGCAATAGCGTCAAAAGTATTTCTTCGGGCAGCGAAGACTGGCAGTCTGTTAGTTCAATGATGTCGTAGCAAAACTGTAGAAAATCCAATCGATGTATTGGATAATACGCTCCATGCCGACAGACTTGCCTCACCACCTGCAGAATCATCTTGTCTGCTGCAGTCGAACGGATTTTCTCGTACTCTCCCTGCTGTTGCTTATGCTCCCGGGGACCATACTTGTTGGTTAATCGCTGATAGGTACTGCGCACAAAATTTAAAGCGATGAACACTTTTCCGTAGTATTGACTGAGTTCGAGTAACTGGAGACACAGTTTCGTCTTGTGAGACACAGGAAGAGAGCCGTCGCGAAACGCCAGCTGCTGGAGTTTTAAATACTTTGGTAGCACAAGCACAAACTTTACTTTTGGCGCGCGGAAAAAACTATACTGTATCCCGTCGATGTGCTGTTTGACAATATTATACAGCTGTTGAATGTACACGGGATTTTTTTTAATGACTTGTGCGATGCGCGATTAAAATTTGCCCATTTGCGCGTCTTCTGACTTGTTGGCATGTTTAGTGCTGTTAACTGTGGCACAAGCGCGCGCCGACGTCCAGAACTGCACGCAACAAAACACCCTGCGAATGTCGAAGACGCCTGGTTTTAATGTCGAGCGAGCGGGCACTCCCACTCTCACCGGCGCGCGGCCGACGCTACCACACTATATCCAACCAATCGTAAACGGTTAACACACAGACGTGTTGCCGTTTACCACTTATTGGCGCGTACTGTGTGTCGTGGCGCACGCTAATCATCTCCTCTGTAACTGTGTGTTTTAACATTGGAAATGTTTATGTTTTCGTATATGGTAGCGAGATCCAAGTTTCTGTTCAAGGTCAAAAGACAGCGGTGCGACAGAGATCGAGAAAGATCGTAAGCGGTCGTGCAAGGTCAGCCGGTCGACGGCGGTTACGGCGCGGCGGCGGGACTGCGAGAGACTGGAAAGAGTTCCGAGCGTCAGTGCGAGAGCTTTAGTAGTCAGCGATTCGGTTATACTACGAGAGCCGTGGTACGTTGTGTTAGAGATATTACGGCAATTATACGCTCTCTTACGAACATTTCATGGGACGATCGGCGCTCTTTTGCAGCTATGGATTCTAAAAATTCAAGAAATAGCACAAATTGTTTTATTTTGATGTTTATTTTTGTTCTTGGATAATACATATTTCACAGCTGTTTTTTATGTTTGCAAACCCATTTTGTTGACTAAGAAGTTATATTTTATTCTTGCCCAATATACTTTACAAGTATTTTTCATTTTGATGTTCTGTACTTTAGGAATAAGAACGTTAAGTTTGAACATTCTATTATGTTGTTTAACAAGTTATACTTTGTTATTCCTTCATACTTTTATACAAGCGTTTTTCATTTTGATGTTTTATAGGTTAGGAATAAGTAGATATGTTGGTTCAAAAGTTCAAAAGTTACGTTTTATTATTGCTTGGTCCTTTTTTTTACAAGCATTTTTCATTTTCATATTTTAAATGTTAGAATTAAGTTCTTTAAATTTGTAAATCCAATATGGTTGGTTAGATACTTATGTATTTTATTTTTAATGCGTGTTTTCCACACATTCGTTTTATTTATTTGTTAATACTAAATTTGCCAATACACCTACCTACATTATACTAATACATATACGAGTACATGTAGGTATTATGTTTTTGTGTTATACTTATCTCCAAAGATATGTATAATAAAGTGTTATTTGCGTTTCATTTATGGTGTTATCATTTCCAATGTCTCCGATGGTTGCAAGGATTGCGAAATCTGTGAATTTTTTTCTCACAAACTGCCCGATACGATACACCCAAAATAAAAACCTCCTTCCAACACACGTGTGGTTCAGTTTCATTTTATTGCTCTCACGGTGCACATCGTGCGTAGGTCCTGCCGTTCCCCGCACCCCGTTGATATCGCCTAAACCGACGTCGCAAAAACATGTAAGTATTTTGGCGCTTCTTTTTTTCTGTGAAAAAAATTTCTCGAAAAACATTGGTGCGCGCTAACGTTTACACGGCGCCAAAACGGCGCACTGTGTCTCGCGGATAAAGTGCGCATTAGGGAATTTACGGCGCAGCATACGCGCAGCATAAAAATTATTTTTATACTTGTAGAATAATTTTTATGCTGCGCGTATCGTGCGCCGTACGAATTGAAATGGCGCACTTTGTAGTGTCGTTAGCGTGCGCCATATCGGCGTTTTTGGTGCGCCGTAAGTTCTTCAGGGCGCACCCATATTTTCACTGACACTTTCCGTTGCAGGGGCTACGTAGTACGACGAGTGACCCGTCAATACGTCATTGACAAGAAGTGGACGCCTTTCGTCAAGAGCCACAGCGAGGCCTTGCACCTCCTGAGTAAATGGTGGAAACGACACGAGCTGTCACACCGCGAAGTCCGCGGCGGCTTTTATATCTTTACAAATTATCCTTACGAGTATCGTGTGTACGAGAAGCTAAAAAATAAGATGACCATTGCTGAGGCGCTCGACAAATGTGTGTTGTACGTTTTGCCCTTACACACTCATTCGGCAGAGTCCGTGGCGCGGTTTCGAAGCATGATAAAAAACGACGAACGAGCACCCCTGGCCGAACTCTTGAAACTATTGGACTATAAAGGGTTTGTGCATGAGCTGAGCGAGAGTATGATTGGCAGCGGTGGGAAGAGTCGTCTAACCGAAAAGAAGATGCAAACTCTGTTTATGACTGAGTTTATAACAGCACTGCGGCGCACGACTCTTGGCTATGACAAATACATATGGCCGAAGGAGTTACCGGCCGTGGTCACTTTTCGACTGAAGGAGCTGCCGAAAACTAAAATCGAAAAGTCTCTCAACGCAGTGATAGCTATGTACGCTCAAACGCACATCTCGCCCACGACCCGACAGCAGTTGGAAACGATCTTGGCCAAGTCTCTGTACGAATCGACCTGGAGAGAATGGTTTCTCTGCTTTCTCCGCGGCCTCCAACTCTTACTGCCCCTGGTGTATCGACGCGGCACTAATCATGGTCCGGACGACGAATCAGCAAATGCTGACGACGACGCCCACCTGCCTCCTGTGATCAAACATTGTCTCGAGCGACTACGTGCCCTACACATCGGCACCATGGAAGAGTTACAGCGTCACGTTCAAAAAAAACCCTAACGAACATCCACGAACTGAAAAATATAACCAACATCCCTCTAAAGCACGGATCGGCCAAGGCGCAAATTCAAGGACGCAGCAGCAATATGCGGCGCAATATCATCTCCCCCAAAGTCTTGAGCATTCGCGGCCAGATCCTGTTGAATCCCACACTGCACGCCAACGAAATCATCCTGCCCACTAATACTTTACGTCGATTTCGAATGCAATTGAGCAGGCGCCACACCACGGATTATCGCCTGTATGATTTGAGCAATGTGCTGCCTCAACCGCATTGCTTTTACGATTTGGCGCCAGATTGTCGTCTAGTGATGAAGCGCGACCCCGTCCTGGACCTCAGCTCCCTGGTGTTGATCAGGCATGTGGCTTTCGCCGATTCTGATTTTATTCACATTTCGCCAACCATCCTCAAGGGACAGAATGCAGACTTCGATGGTGACGCTGAAAACATCAACGACTTTAATGGCCACTTGCCATGTGCCGAACTCGACTTGTGCCTGGGCACGGCGTGTCGAATTTCCAATGGCTTTTTCACTTTGAAGTTACAATTCACCGAGACGCACATCTACTTTATGCACCAACGATCCTTGCCCTTGGACCATCGTTTCTACGATCTCTACGAGGCGGTGAAGCGTTGGTGCATCCACGCATGGCTACGCTGTTCCACCACTGTGCAGCTTATTCGCCAGCTCTTGCTCGAATATGACAAGTATCCAGCAGCCGAGTGTGACGTAACACTTGCAGAGATTGTCAAAATGATAGAACCTACCGAATTGATTTTACGAACCTTTTGTTGGCAACTCTACTGCAAATACGGCTCGTTCGTGACCGATCGGTTCTTTCACGAAATCAATCTCAAGTCCATTGAAGTGTACAACGGCGTAAAAAACGAGTATTATCGACCAGAACTCGACGGTACGGAGCTAATGAGTGCGAACATGAAGCTTAATCGCACGCTGTTGAAAACGGTGTTCAGTTTGAGCAAAGGCACGATCTCGCATTTTTTGGAATTCATGAAATTCTACAATGCCAAAGCCGAAGACCGTGAAGATTTCCACGCGGCCGCCCAACAACTGCAAGATCAAGTTGACACCGCCACGTCGCAGATTGCCATTGCCGTGCGGCAAATCCCCATTATCGGACACCAATCGTTCAAAGGCCTTATTACTTACAATGCTCTTTATATCAAAAACGGAGCCTTATACTACAACGATATCTGTTTACATAAGGACGTTAATAAATATTTTTTCCCACAGAATATATTTTCAAATACCAGTACAGCACTCTGTTTTAATGCGTTGGCCCAGGCGAATGTACTTCTGGAAAACCACAAAATATAAATAAAATTGTATTCAAACCACAAAGTGAGTGTTTTATTTGTTCACCTGCCCCAAAAATATGCGACCACTTGTGTGATTCGCCCGTCACCGCCAACCGCCTGCCTGCCCGTTCATCTGGGCAAAAAGAAATTTATGATTCATGCTTGGCGTTTCTTTTTGCACGCCCATCTTTCATCCCAGAGCGCTCGCCCAGTCATTACTTGTCACCT